>PVKE010009046.1:0-45952 GCA_004027555.1 Craseonycteris thonglongyai | reverse complement strand
CCTTGAGGATTTTTTCTTTGTCATTGATTTTTGTCATCTTCAGAACAATGTGCCTTGGAGAAGATCTGCTAGGGTCTAGGAATTTAGGGCTTCTGCTTTCCTCTTGGATTTGGGGCTGTAATTCCTTCCACAGGTTAGGGAAATTTTCATCCACTATTTGTTTTCGTAGACTCTGAGAAGATTTCATCTCGCTTCCTTCAGGTACCCCTATTATTCTAATATTGTTCTTTCTGATGGAGTCAGAAAGTTCTTGCAGGGCTCTTTCATTTCTCTTGATTTTCCTTTCCCTTTCTTCTTCCCTCTGTGACATTTCCATGTTTGTATCTTCAATTTCACTCATCCTTTCCTCTAGCTGGTCAGCCCTGTTTCCTATGCTGGTCAGTTCTTTTTTCAGCTCTCCCATGATGCCTTTCCTTTCAAGGAGTTCCTTTTGGTTCTGCTCTAGATTCTCAATTTTGTTGGTAAAGTACTCATTTTGCTCAGAAAACTTCTTGTTGTGGTCATTTAACTGTGTCTGGGTACTTTGCCAGCATTGAGTGAGCTCTCTGAGTGTCTTGATTAATGCAGCCCTGAATTCTGTTTCCCTTTAGATTTGATTCCAAGTGTGCAAGGTCCTTTACTAAAGACTGCCCCTGATCTTCTGGAGGGGCTTTGGATTCTGAGGTGTGCATTGTGTTTGATGTGGTTCTTTTTGCTTTACACATGAGTCTGTTTTCCCTCTGGGGCTTTGCCTATCGAATGGGCTTCTCTTTATTTTTTCTTTTGGACTCAGTTGTGGGCAAAGAAGATTTTGGGAGAGGGTTGGGGGAAGCAGACAGCTTCTGTGTCCTGGGGCACTTCAGGTTGCTGTCTTAGCTGTGAGATAGCAGGGTAGTAAAGGTGTGGCCAGGGGTGGGGGCATGTGAGTAGGAGCTAGGGTGGGCCTGAGACACAATAGCAGATTCCTCTTTCAGCAGGGGGGCTGGTGGTTCAGTGGGTGCAGGGCGCAGGAGCTCTGGTCTTTCTCTCCTCCGCCTGGCTGCCCCTCCTTTATTCGTACCTGTAAGCCATGCCTGCAGGGCAGCACTTGGATGGGCTGGGGCTTGGCAGAGGCCCTGGTTGGCCTCCCAGTCCCGCGCACAGGCAATGACACTGCGGAAACCTGGTCGGCAGCCCAGTTGCGCGTGCAGGCTGCAACGCCCCAGAGGCCTGGTGGGCGGGATGCCAAAAGCCCAGTTGCGCGCTCGCGAGCAGGCAGCGGTGCTGCAGCGGCCTGGTGGGCAGGGCGCCAAAAGCCCTGTAGTGCGCTAGTGAGCAGGCAGTGGTGCCTTGGCGGCCCGGTGGGCGGGGCGCCGAAAGCCCAGGTGCGTGCACGCAGCGATGCGCAGCGGCCCAGTGGGCGGGGCGCCTAACGCCCAGTTGCGCACTTGCGCACTGGCAGCAGTGCTGCAGCAGCCTGGTGAGCAAGGCACTAAAAGCCCAATTGCGCGCTGGCAAGCAGGCAGTGGTGTCGTGGTGGGTGGGGCGTCGAAAGCCCTGTGCGCACAGGCCGGAGCTCCGGCGGCAGCCGCTCTACGCTCCCGGCTCTGTGGAGACCGCCGGATTCACTCCAAGCACGTCCAATGCAGCTGTGCCCACTCAAGCCCCAGCCCTCACTCCAAGAGCCCTGTCCTCAGAAGGCGCTCCCTCACAGTCCATCTCCCCCGTAAATCAGGGGTGCTGAGCTGCTGTGGGCTGGCGCCCTGCTCTCACCCCGCCCGCCGGGAAGTGCCGCCGCCCTGCTCCACAGTCCCTGTTCCACTTTAGGCTCTGTGATCTGATTAGGGCACTGCGTGCTGTCCCTTGAGTTCGGGTGTTAAATTGTCCACAGTCTTGTGGGGCTTCCACGCTCCCTAGGTCTCGGCTTCCAGCCCGCCCTCAATCCAGCTCCACTTTGACCGTAGTCCCCCAACCCCCCTTTGTTTTTTCCAGCCCCGGGCCGCGCTCTGAGTCTCTGTCCCCGAACTGCTGCTTCCCTTTCCCTCTCCCGCTCTCCCCTTTTTTCTCTAACCTTTGTGTGTTGTTCTGCGTTGTGTGGTTCTCTTAGTTGAAGTTTCTTCTCAGGGTTTCCCCTGTGGGTTCCCCTCTGTTCACAAGGCCCTTCCCAGGCAGTTATCGGCGTTCTCCTCTCATGCCACCATCTTTGATCCTCCTGTGTATTATTCTTAATTGATCTAAATATAACAGTATAGAGCTGATTCTGGGTGGTGGGCACATAATTCGATGCATGGGTGATGTGATATGGACTTGTACATCTGGAAACTGTCTAATTGTTATCAATCAATGTCACCCCATTAAATTTAACAATAAAAAAAGAATTAGATAATGTTTAAAATTGTCAAAAAAATAATAAAATAAATAAATAAATATCCTTAAAAAAATAAATAAAGTAATGACAGTAACAATATATTGGGTGATTAGAGCAAATGGATACCGGTAAATGAAATGAGCAATGTCACAAAAGACAGAAGGGAAGAATTAGGAATACTCTATTCTAAGTAACCTATACCTTATGTGGAGCAGGACAGTGTTATTTGAAAGCGGACTTACATTACTTTAAAGAAATGTAAGAATTCTACATGTAATTTACCATTACCCCATAAGTTGATGAAGGTTGAAATGCAAGGAAAGAATCCATATAAGAAAGCAAGTCTATAATAGCAACTATAAAATTTAGAGAATGCCGGATGACTCAGCAGGTTGAGTGCTCACCTTGCAACCCCATAGTCTGAGGATTGAGTCCTGACCCCTGGCCTGTGTGAACCCATATACTGACCCGGGTGAGCCTCCCATGCAGGAGTCTCCAGCTCACAGGGGGCGTGCCTTCCATGCAGGAGGCCCCAGCCCAGTTCCCAACCTGTGCGGCCCAGCGCCCACCTGTGTGGAATGAAACTTTGTCAAAAACTAATGACATACAAGTTTGTAGACTGCTCTGGGCCCTCCCATTTCTCTCTCTGTCTCTCTCTCTGTCTATCAAAACAATAAAATAAATCTTAAAAATTTAGCTAATTATTTATCTAAAGCAGCACTTATTATATTGTCTTGTTCTTAAATGTATGTACGGTATGTATGAATTTATTCATTCTAATAATACTATTACCAATACTAGACTACTTAGGACCTGCTCTGAGTTAGGCACATGTAGTTCTTTTATACATGCCTAGATTAAATACTACTCAAAACTTCATTTATGCATATTATGGGTATGTGAGTCAAGAATTAAAACACACATTTTAAAGATCAAAGAAAATAAAGTTATACTCAAATATCAGACGATCTAACAAAATATTTGTGTGGGTTGGAAAGAAGAATTTTCTCAAAATATTATCTTAATAAGTATTAATTAATCCAATGAGGGTAAAGCAAGGGAGGCATATATGTATCCCACAAAAATGATGAGCTCAGATTTGAAAAAGATAAGTATAAATTACAAAAGAGGTAGGATAAGAATTAATACAAAAGAACGACATGATTTTTTTTTTAATTGCATCAGAAAAAATGAAAGTCTAAAATAATCTGAGATTATTGGGAAAGGAAAAAAATCCTGAAGACAACCAAATTGGATTTTTGGTTACTGAACAGAAAAATGAAAAGGAAGAATTAGGTCTTTTGCTCAAGATAATATAATATGAGAGGGTAGGGAGAGAATAGCACCATTTTGATGTTGTTTTTAGCTTTCTATTATAAAGAATACTCTTTAAACAGGAAATAATAGAGTAAATGTAGCCAAAAGAGAGCTGAAGTCCAAAATATGTGGAAATAATAGGAAAGTATCCATTGCATTAAAATAATTCAGATCTTCCAGCCCAGATAAATCACAACCCAGGGCACCACAAAAACTAATGGGTAGATCGCTAAACTAGTAGCAATCTTTCGAAATCACACCGACCAATACGTGGATATCTAAAAAGATCTCTAATGCATGTTATCAAGTGAAACAGGAGTGAATATGAATTGCATGATCTCATGTATATAAAAAAGTGATAATATGTATGTACATACATACTCACCTATATTTATGAAAAAATAACCCAAAAGACGTACATCAAGTATTCACTACTGGTGTTATTTCTTAAATGATAAAATAAAAGCAAATACAATAATAGTGAGACTTCCATGTTATAGTTAACCGTGAAGTGAAAGAAATGGAGGTGGGGGAAGGGTTCAATTAGACAAACAGTAAGGTCCCCTTCACGTCTAAGATTAAAGACACACACATCTAATTGCAGGGACCCAAAATGAAAATGTGAGCTCTATGTTCAAAAATTACTAAGAATTTTATACTTCAACCACAGCCTTAATCAGAGTGCAGAACTCTTCTAAGTATGGAGACCTGTACAACTGTACAGACAGCATATTAATGAAGCTGGTCCTATATATGCACACACACACACATACCAAATACACACACACATATATATACACATACATACATTTTTTCTTAAATGGAAAGATTATATCTTCAAGTAGATAGATGATGCATACGTACTACAAACAAGTGGTTATATTCTTGAATGCTAAGATGCCCTGTAATCCATTCATGTTGAACAAAATAATTCAGACATCCCGTCCAGATAAATCACAGTGCAGGATACTGCAAGAACTAATGGATGGGTTGTCCACTAGCCTGGATGAATCATCTTTGCTTGTGGTCTTATCAGGACACCTCTTCCTATGGCCTGTACCTCACCTTTTGAGAGTTCTAGCTTCTCCATGCCGTTCTCTTTATGTTTTAATAGGCTACATCAGAAGCAATGATTAAAAAACACTCTGGGTTAATTAATGGGGTGCAAATTATATGTGAGGAGTTTGTCATAAGGTTGAAATCAAGACCTATAAAGTTACTCTTTCTCTTCTGCATTTTCCCAAGGTAACGCTAATACTCATTAGAAGTAAAAACTTTCTAGGCACTTAATAAGCTATAGCTACACCATAGTCCCAGCCAGCAGAATGTGAATGAATCCTAGGGCTTCTTTGTAGCTTCTGTGTCATGCATGCTATGTGGTATAGATAGATGATAGGTAGGTAAATGGATGGATGGATGGATGGATGGATGGATGGATGGATGGATGGATGGTCAAGCAGATAGATAACCAACCATGGTGGCAATAAATAATATTAAAAGATTACTCAATGCAAAGTTTGTCTAAGTCAAACATAAACTTTTCTTTATAACTGTCAGACTTGGAATTGACTTAAATTTTAAAATAAAAGATTTATTAAGTAATTACTCTGTCTAATTGTGGTACATGTATTTCGCATTCAATCTCCCTCATAATCTTGAGTTAATTTCTATTATTTTTTATTTTGAAGAAGAAAATGAGGAACAAAGAATATTTTCTAAGTGTTGGATCTGATTTGTTTGAATTCAGGGAATGTAACTTTATTGGCTGTACTCCCAGGCCTTTATTATCTGATACATTTATCCTTCTAATATTGAAATCTCTAACATCCAATCCAGTGGTTTTCCAGGTTATACTTGAATTTCTCCAGTTGGATAACTCCTCTAAAATAATCTACTTCAAATTCAGACAGTCAGAATTGCTTTATATTGAACCAATATCTATTTCCTTGAAACATCAACTTATTAGCTTCAGCCATACCATTCATGAGAACAGGTCTGATTTCTTTTCCATTAAATACCCTTCCAGATATTTGATGAATAATTTAAAATTAACTATGCTTGTCCAAGAATCTTCTCTTCACTAGGCTACTATTTCCAGTTCCTTCAAATTAAATGGAAAATTGCTTTCACTTTCTTCATTCAAGGATTATTCCCCTTTGAATATAGTCTAATTTGTCTCCATTTCCCAGATCCTAAAGAGCTGAATGTAACACACCAGGACTGTTCCAACCAACTTCTGGAGCAGGACAATCACTTCCCTCATTCAAACCATTATAGACCTATTACCACATTCAAAAGGTACATTAGCTTTCTCAGCAGTCACATCACATGGCTGGCTTCTATTGAAATAAATCCAGAAATCTTTGTTATTCAAGTGCCTATAAGCCATGCTCCCCTTGGCCTAGGAATGCAGTTTTGTGTGTGTGTGTCTGGCGTGGGGGTGAAGTGGGGGTGGGGAGCTCAAGTGTTAAGTTACACATTTATCCATATTAAGTTTCACGATGTTAGCTTTCACCTTTGTTTGCATATGTTGGAGTTGTTGTTGTTGTTGTTGTTGTGTGTGTGTGTGTGTGTGTGTGTGTATTGTAACTCTGTCATAAAAGAAATTCTTTAAACTCCCAAAATTATGCTACAATGCAAATTTAAGAACCATTTCTTTATATCTTCATCTAAGTTTCTGACCAAAAAAATAGGTGGGGAGAGGGGGAACTGGACAAATAAAGCCCATAAGCTTGCCTCTAGAGACCTACCCCTAGGTTGACATAAGAACTTCAGTTCTATTTTTTGGGCATGCAACTAATAATGTATGAAAACACAAGGGTATGCAGCTCATAATTCTTCATCCTATCTGGTTTTGATAAGTGCCATGCGTGAAAGATAAGCAGGTGACAGAGGAAGAAATGGTGGTTTCTTATAGGGAAGTGCTGTCTGTCACTACAGCTGATTTATGTGGGAGACAGGTTTTCAAGGCAGGACAGTTGAGCAGCTCTCCTGTAGTTCCCTAGAAAAGCAGCTTCTCTCTCTTTAAAGTTGACAAAAAAAACCAACAAAAATAACAACAAAAATCTTGGGCCACCAGGGCTGATTTTTTTATTCATCATTAGTTTTGGAAACAAAATGATAATTTTTTTAGTGAGATCCCCCACCCCCCTCCCACACATGCACAATATATATATTATAAGCCAGAGTTTTAAGTAAAATTTATTTTTAATATATTCCAATTTAAACAAGTTTTTATCCCATTTATCTCAGTGGTGCGACCAAGCCACTGAAATAGGCAGAGAACTAGGTGGAGAAGCAAGTTCTTGGTGTATAAAACTGCTCATCACCAGTTATTCAGGATTCTGGGTAAATGACACAGGATTTTGAAGTAGATGAATTGAAAGTGTTACTTATCTACAAGGTCTGACAATTAAGGTCGTGAGCTTGCCACTATGAGCTTCCATTGGCAGCACTGTACAAACAACTCGGTAAGGTGTCATAACCTTGGTATATCAGTGTCTCACAGGGGTCAACGTGTGGTGGTGTCTTGGTGAGTGGCATTCATTATTGTTGTTGCATATTTTTGTGTGCTGTCATGAGAATGTCGGAGTTTAAATTAGAGCAATGAACAAGCGTGAAATTTCTTATTAAACTTCACAAAAGTGGAAGTGAAATTAGGTACATGTTAGTCCAAGTCGATGGGGATAATGTCATCAAGAAAACAGCAGTGTACAAACAAATTAATAATTTTTCGGAGGGAGAGAAAGCATCACTGGTGAAGAGAGATCAGGGTGACCAGTAACAAGCAGAACTGATGAAAATATTGCGAAAATTCATCAAATTATGTGTTAAAATCATCAGCTGACTGTCAGAAGCATAGAAGATGAAGTAAACATCGATAAACAGCAAAATCTTCCCTGAAAATTTTGGCATGAGAAAGGTGTGTGTAAAAATGGTCCAAAGGATCTCATCAAAGAACAAAAGCAAAAGAGAGTCGCTGTTTGCCAAGACATTTTGAAGAGGCAAGACAATGTTTTGAGCCATGTTATTATCACTGGTGATGAAACATGGGAGTACCAATACAACCCTGAAACAAAGTGTCAAAGTGCACAGTGGAAATCAGCCAATTCTCCATAGCCAAAGATCTTTGTCAGTCAAAATCAAGAGTCAAAATGATGTTGCTAACCTTTTTTGATATTAGGGGTATTGATCATTATGAATTTGTAGCATCTGGACAAAAAGTGAACCAAGTTAACTACTTGGAAGTGCTGAAAATGCTTCGTGAAAAAGTTAGATGAAAATAACCTGAACTTTTTGCCAACAACCCATGGCTCCTGCATCACAACAATGCACAACACTGTCTGTGAGGGAATTATTAGCCAGCTAACAAATAACTGTATTAAAATACCCACCTTCATCACTTGATCTGGCCCCTAACGACCTTTTTCTTTCCTCAAAGAGAAAGAAAATATTGAAAGGAAGACATTTTGATGACATTTAGGACATCAGGAGTAATATGACGATGGTTCCGATAGCCATTCCAGAAAAAAGTTCCAAAATTGCTTGAAGGGTGGACTAGGTAGGTGTTGGCATTGGTGCATAGCTTCCCAAGGGGAGTACTTCAAAGGTGACCATAGTAATATTCAGCAATGAAATATGTAGCATTTTTCCTAGGAAGAGTTTGAAAACTTAATTGTCAGACATCAGTGTACTTCTTTATAGTTGGCTAATGCCTCAACACTTCCTGTAGGAAGGAAAAACAAATCTCCTAGTCTACAAAAAGCCAATAATATGACACTTGGTATTCTATACACTTGTCTATGTAGTTTGGGAAGAAAAAGTCTCTCTGGAATAATTTAGAAAGAGCTACCATAAGAATACAAATTATTTGTCATCAATTTGAAAAGTCCTCACAGCCTACAATTTTCATAATATATATCTTATTATTTTATAGTGGCAAGGAACCTTCCTTCTTCACAAATTTTTAAGTGCACAATACAGTATTGTTGACTGTAGGCACCATGTTGTTTAGCAGATCTCTAGAACTCATTTTGCTTAACTGAAACTTTATGCCTGTTGATTAGTAACTCCCTTTTTCTCCCTACATCCAGACTCTGGCAATTGCCATTCTACAATTTGATTCTATGAATTAGACTATTTTACTTACTTCATATAAGTAGAATCAGAAAGTATTCCTTTCAGTGACAGGCTTATTTCTCTTAGCAAAATCTCTTCAAATTTCATCCACATTGTCACATATTGCTGAATTTTCTTTCTTCTTAAGTTTGAATAATCCATTGTATGTAATATTAATTCACTTTTAAAATAGTTTTATTCTTAGCCCATGTTCCTTCCCTAGAATGTATCTCTGCCACGCCATCCCAATAATCAATGTTTTTACTCTATGTGTGTGTGTTTATGTGTGTGTGTGTGTGTATGTTCTTAGTATCCCCCCTCTCTGTAACCCTGTCTATGTCCCTCACTCCACTTGATTCCCCTTCCTGTGTAGCTGGTGATCAGTTTGCCTACACTGAAAAGAGCAATGGGAAACCTCTCTTTGTCCCAGGATGACCAGTAAGAGCTGCAACACCAATAGCAGCACAGACCAAGTGCTTGGACATTGGTGCAGAGGTGGCAAGAGGAAGGACTCAGTTACGCTTACACGGCATCAATTCTCATTCTATCTTCATCTCTTGCTTTTTTTTCTATTCTATTTTCATCAACTTTTAATTTTCACCTTCTTTTCTCCTTTCATTTCATTATTCCGTTTTTGCTTCAAAAAACAAAACAAAACAAAAAACTTACCTCTCCTGTCTGGTCCTGTTTGAACATTCTTATTTCCCATCTCATCTTCCTATCTGTGTTTTTAGCCGACTTTCTCTCGTGTTCATTCATTCTGATTCAATCATTGAATTTTACTCATTCATTTTTATTCAGTCTCTGGTCTTTGGTTCAAAAAAATGTATTTTTTTTTTCATTCTTTTTACTTTATGCAATTCACTGGTTCATGAAAGAACCAACAACAAAATAAGTGAATTTATTCTTGGATGGAAGGTCAGCAGTTGATATTCAATACATTGGAAACATTGACAAAGTTATAAAAAAAATCACCACTTCCTAGGGCTGCCAGATGCTGTCCAGAAAGTATCCAGCTGTGTATTAATAATATGAAAAATAAAGACATTTATGGCAGGATTTTTTCTGGAATATATATATATATAGCATTATTTTATATAACACATACAATATATAATATGCAATATATACTATACCATATAAAATATATAATATATATTTAATTTCCAATTTTAAATAAAAATAATTTTTTAGTATAAGTCCCATCATTGTATTTTTTAATACTACAATTTTTCTGTTTATTTGAAATTCAAGTTTGTGTTTTTAATATTTTACCTGGCAAGCCTACCACTACTACATTTAGTCATCTTACTAGTTCATAAACAAATACTAAATTCAAACTGTGAGTCTAAATAGTATGGTGGATAAATATCACAGTGTACAAAATCAATCCCTGTCCTCAAAGAACTCACAATATAAAGGGTTAAGAACTTAAAATATATAATAAACAACTAAAACTGAAAAAAAATTGCATATGATCAAATGTTTAACTGGCTTTAATTAGAAGCCTAGCACAAGTTCAAGTATTGATCTGAGTATAACAGCTCAGCAATTATTCCTAGAGTGGAGATGTGATGGGAGTTTAAGGGAAGAAATATACTCTTTAAGAAACAACGGGTCACCAGGTCTCCACCAGGTTTTCCTGCCCATGCCTTCTGATACTATTCTTTTTTCCCAAAACAATCCTACCTGCACTTCAAGGCCCTTTCAAGGACATCCTTCTGGAAGAGCTTTCCTTCCTTAAACCCTCTATAGCACCTCCACATGTCTTTCATTACACTCTGCATTGTTCTAGCTAATTTTAGACTTATCTCAGAGATTATCTGCTTTTTGAAGGAAAATGCTGTGTGTGCAGAGTAAATAATCCACATACTTTGATAAAATGAACAAATTATTGAATCCTGGACCATTTCTGACTCTTCAATAATTGTACAGAGCTACCACCTTCACCACCTCTAGACTCGTTACAGGCAGATTTGGATGCTCTTTTTTCTGGGCACTGATAGCTCCCAACATCTTTAATATCTGAAGAATGTGCTACTACATTGCAATGATTTGAATACATATTAATTCCTTCCACTAGTCTCTGTCCTATGTCCTGATGCACTTGTAGTAGGAGAGCCTTTTCAGTAAATTTTTAAAATTAGGTTGGAAAAGATTTGGGGAGAAAAAAAAATGGATTTTGTTTGTTTGTTTCACATAGAGTAAGTTTGTTTCTATATTTCTTAAAGTAAATCATGTACTGTAAGTTAATAATAACTATCTAAAAGATATATAGAAATCCTATTTATAGTAAAATAAATTATAGGTGACATATTCCATCATGAAATAGACTGAATTCTTTTTGATGTGTACAGTTAAAATTCCCAGTTATTATAAAATTTCCATTCAAGATGTCATCTCACTATAATTTGTTTTAATATGTATAGTAGATAAATAAATTGCTCACTTTTTAAATACGTATTTTTAAGGTAATATATTTACAAGAACACAGTAGTTATTTATAGGGTCTTTTTTTTTAACCTATTTGGAATTATTATTTGTAAATATTGTTTCTTGTCTATAGCAAAAATTCTCCATGATGCCCTATGTTCTTTCTACAGCCTTTGTTCGTTGTATTTGGAAGATCTCCAGGCAACACAAATTACTAAGAAACAGTACAGGACTTCAAAAGCATGTTTATTTGCACTATCACACGTAGGTATTTTGAGGCCTTTACACTCATACAATAGGAGATTTTCCTGTAAAACATAATAATAATTCACAATTGTTTTATTCTTTGGCCTCCAAATACTTTTTTTTTTAATATATTTTTATTTATTTATTTATTTTTGAGAGAGAGAGAGAGAAAGATACAGAGGGAGAACTGGACTGGGGGAGCTCCCAGTTCAGTATATGGTTCCACATGGGCCGGGGCTGGGATTCGATCCCCAGTCCCCAGCGCTTCAAAGTGAGCCCTTAACCCACTGAGCCATCCTGGCTTCCCCTCCAAATACTTTCTTAATACTATATATACCTCTAAGGGTCAAAAAGCAAGAAGAGAAACATATTTGGGTGCAATTAACAACTTGTGCAGTTCAGTGATGCTCAACAGGGTCTGCTGATTAGAATATGGAGATTTTTTAAATGTCTCCATGCTGAGATCCCAGCTCAGATGGGCTGAATCAGTATCCTACAGGACATGGATATTTTCAAAAGTTGTATGGTGAGCCTGGTATTTACCCACCATTTGAAACCACTACTGCAGGTATCATTCAAGGTGAATAACCTCCAGAAACTGGAAATATATGTTATTTTAGAAAATGGTTAAAATTATAAAAAATACACTTGATGTAATATACTTGTACTTGCTTTTCACAAAAAATTTCTCTTTTTTTCAACTGGACTAATTATTCTGCATTTTGATAGGCTTTTTCTTATTCATAGAAATAACTAAACAACTGACCTAATAGCGCAGTTAATTATAATATCTCATCAGTTTGGCAACTGGTTATTTCCAACCAATTATTTTGATTATCTTTTAACAACCAAATATGATTGGCCATTCTGCAATTCAAACTATTTTTCAGTAGGTTTAAAGAAAAAAAAAATTCTTGTCTTTTTTGATTTGGAATTTACTAAAAGAAAATTGTTACTATGATAGACAGTGACAATTACATATGCATATTTAAACACACAGTTCTGTATATGTATTATTGATCTTTAAGTATTCCAAACTATGGTTGTATCACTATTCAACCATGTTGGACCATATCAAATTCATGTAGTTATATTTATCATAAGCTTGTATAAATATACTTTCTTCATTATTTCTTAAATACATCCGTAAAAAATAAAGAAGTGATTTGCTTCCTTGCTGAACCAAACAGACAAATCAATTATCAACTCTAAGACATTGAAATTAATCACATGAAAAAAGTATACAGTACTTTTTGGAATGGTTATAGAAAGCATTACTTCATGTGAATTTCCTTTTCTCAGCTAAAACAAATTTACCTGTCTTTGAAAAATCACTGATTTTTCAAAACTTTAGGATGGACAAGAACAATACACATTTCTGATCTTTATGTCACAAATGTTTTTGAAGCAACTTTCATTGATATTTTTGATATCTATTGCATTATATTATTTAATTAGCTTGTTTTCAAAAGAAATAAAGTCACTGTACTTTTAAATCTTGGGATAATTCCATGTTCCTTTAGATGGAAGAATATTACCCCCTCTAGTGGATAAAGGCAAAACATATGGTTTTGATGGATGGGAAAGATAGATTGGTCTTCCTTAACTTATCATCTAATAGGCTGATGGATCAAATTACCGTACCTAGTTCATAATTTATTTCAAGCATATTGTCTTGGAAAAGGTGCTATGCCACACATATTTCCTATATTAAGATGTATACCAGTATTTGGAATTTAACAGTGCAATAAAGGAAATTAAATTCATGCCAGGCATCCTGTTCCATGTTGAAAAGAATAGACTTAGAGGATGTGATCTTAAAATATTTACTTCTAGTAAGCAGAGCACCATAAAAACATGGTCCTTATAACCAGAGGAAAAAAAAATCAAACTCACTTCTTTTTATCCAAGAAGCTTTCATTATTAGGCATGAAGTTTATTTTTGAAAATTAAATTGAATGAGTCAGCCTTTTGACTCTAGCATCTTTATAGAGAATGTTGTTTAGAACCTACCATTTAAATATTTTCAATTAAAAAAATTTGTTTTTAGAGTGGAGTAGCGTAATATATAGTATACATAGTATGCACGCACACACACACACACACACACACACACAGATTTGGAAGATGGTTTATTTTCTGTAATTCATCTATCAGCCAATGGTTCATTAAGTTTTGCTCAAATGCGTTGGCTTAAGGTCATTCAACCTAATATGATGGTTGGCTATAACTTTGGAGATATAGAATAAACAAATCATTGCTCAAGTACTAACGAGTTTTAGTTTCTCTATTTAAATAATCAAAGCCAAATTTCAAAGCTAGCGTGTGATGAGTGTCAGTTATCATCTTGTCTATTGTATTTATCACCTATAAAGTGAAGTTATCCTCAGCTATCTCATCACTAATACATCTTTTTAAATCATGCTGTAAATGGTTTTGAATTACTCTTAATATTTCCTCTTCACTGGGTCAGATTTGATTGACATTTAAAATATATTTTGAAATATTTGCAAACAGAACAAATCTTATTTGTTCTTATTATGTATGCACATCTTGAGGCAGCCCACATAAGTGAGGCTTATCTCTTTTCCTTGGTATCCCCTCCATGGTCTCTTTATTGTCAGGTACGTGGCTGCCATCTAAATAGGCAAAAATAGAGAAAAGAAAAATTTCATCTCCTCTGATGGAAAAGTGAAGTTATTAATCAACTATCATATAAGCCAGAGTTCCCCACCAGAGACCGGTTTCATGGAAGACAGTAGTTTGGGGATGATTCAAGCACATTACCTTTATTATGTACTTCATTTCTATTATTATTAAATTGCAATAAATTGAAATAATTGTACAACTCACCATAAGGCAGTTGGAAGAGAGAAGGCCCTAGCTGAGTCTCTTTCAAAATCTCTGCTAATGCTTGAAACATGTCAAAAATCCCAATGTTCACACGTTGCCCCATAGTTCTAGTTTGGCTTTGAATGCAGCCACTTTATCTACCAACTTGAACACAGTTGTCATTCTCCCCTGAAGTCACAGATTGAGTTCACTGAGCAGGTTGAATATGTCACACAAGTAAGCAAGTTTTGTGACCCATTCCATGTCATTGAAATATGCTGCCAGTGGTGGCTGTTTTTCTAAAAGAAATCTCTGAAGTGGCTCTCATAACTCAAAAATGCTGGCCAGTGATCTGCCTTTAGAAAGTTGTCTCACTTCTTTGTATAGGAGAAGACGGGTGTGTTCTGTGCCCAGTTCCTCACAGAGCTGTGTGAACAATCTTGAGTTAAGGACATGTACTTTAATGTGGTTGATAATTTTAATCATGCCCTGCATAACATTGTTAAGTTCAGGCAACATTTTTTTGGCTAGCCAGCATTTCCCTATGGATGACACAGTGCGTAGACTCACATTCAGAAGCAAACTTTTTGACCTGAGTAGTGAAACCAGAAAGCCGTCCAGTCGTGGCAGCCGCTCTGTCTGTGCAGATACTGACACAAAACGTCCAGTTCAGTTTTCCTGATATGTAATCATTAAAAGACTTGAAAAGTTCTGTAGCTGTGGTGTTGGTTGGCAACAAAAGTGCACATAACGTAATCTCATGCACATACTCCTGAAAAATATATTGCACTGAAACAAGTATTGTTGCCTTGTTATCGACACTGGTATTGACACTTGTCAACCTGGGTTGAGTACCACAGTGGCTCATTAATCCTCTCTAATGATTGTGCCTCAATATCTTCTGCTATTTCATCAATTCATCTAGTTATTGTGCTGGCAGAAAGAAGAACACATGCCACCTTTTGCACTGCGGCCTCTCCCAAAAGTTCATGACAAATGTCCTTTGAAGCAGGCAGGATCAACTCTTCCCCAAGAGTAAAGGGCTCCTTAGTTTTCGAATGAGGTTAACCACTAAGAATGATGCTCTCAGCACACACACTTTTGATGAAATGGTGGCCTTCAATAATTGCTTCTGTTCTTTGTTCTCACTCTTTTTTTTCTTTTAAAAAATTCCAAAGGCTAGTCTTTTAATGCAGGGTGCTTAGTCTCCATATGGTGAAGCAGTTTTGAAGTATACATGGCTTTGTTGGAGAGCCAGTGGCCACATATTATACAAAGTGGGCTTGAAGAATGTGAATAACCTGTTGCAACAAAACCATAATTTAAGCAGGACTCTTGGTATTTTCTTTTAAATGCAGCTTTCTTTTTGTTTGCAGTCTTAGAGTCTTCTACTCTCTCATCATTGGGTCTTTCACTCTTTTCAAAGTTCTTTAGTGACGTTTGCTTTTTACTTATTTTGGCTAGAGTTAGCTTGTGCATTTACCAAAACTAACAAGTGTGCAGTGAGGGAAAGAGGCGCATATGGAAGTGGTAAATAAAATAGTGGGTGGGCCATACGTGGACTAAAATGTGTTGAATTCTGGCTTAAAGCATGCCACCAGTTGCAGCTGTACAATTGAATTACATCAACTCACTTGTCACTATAAAGCCTACCACCAGAAGGAGCTTAATTGTCACTCACTTAACAGGGTTTTGATATGAGTCTAGAAGCAATTAATTTATTATGGACTCTGTGCAGTCAAATCTCTCTGCTGATGTTAATCTGTATTTTCTGCCACTCGCCAATACTAGCACCTTAGCTTCACCTCAGATCATCAGGCATTAGACTCTCATAAGGAGCATTGCATCCAAGATCCCTCCCATGCACAGTTTGCAACAGGATTCACACTCCTGTGAGAATCTAATGCAGCCACTGATCTGACAGGAGGTGGAGCTCAGGTGGTCATGTAAGCGATAGAAAGTGGCTGTAAATACAGACGAAGCATCCTCTCTCACCCACAGCTGTGCTACCCAGTTCCTAACAGGGCACAGACTGGTAACAGTCCATGGCCTGGGGCTGGGGGACCCTTGACATAAGCTGTATATCAAAATAAATTTGAAAATATCTACAAAGTAATTACTATTAATAACTCCAGCAAATATCATGAGAGGATATATTATACTGAAATAATAAAATCACTTATACTTTAAAATAACTTAAAAATGTAGTTGGAGAAAATATTAAGATTGCACAGGGAAAGCTGGGATGGCTCAGCAGGTGAAGCGCTTGCTTTGCAGCCCTGGGGACTGAGGATTGAATCCCAACCCTGTTCCATGTGAACCCATATGCTGAACTGGGGTGTGCATCCCATGAGGGAGGCCTCCAGTTCGGTTCTCGCGCCCCTGTTGGGCCCATGGCTCGAGGGGGTGTGCCTCCCATGCAGGAGGCCCCCAGCTCAGTTCCCACTCTGCGAGGCCCCCGCCCACCTGTGTGGAAAAAAACCATGTTGAAAACTGATGACATACAACTATGGAGACTGCTCTGGGCCCTCCCCCTTCTCTCTGTTTCTCTCTGTCTCTGTCTCCCTGTCTCTGTCAAAAGCAAAAAAACAAATCTTAAAAAAAAAAACATAGCACACAATAGAAGACTTACTAGGAGGTCAGAAACACACAAAAATACAATTTTTTATAGTTGTTTCTCAGTCTGCAAAATATCACACATTATTGCCTCAGTTTCTTTATCTGCAAAAATAAAAATAAGACCTACCTATATCATAGAATCTTTGGAAGATCATAATAAGATAACATGTTCTCTTATAAAAACTAGCAGTCTTTGGAACATAATAAGGAGTTGATAAATATTAGTTCCCTTAAGCCTCATGAAGTTCCTGTAAGATTGAAAGGATAGATATTATAAAACTTAATTTTACAATTGAAAATCAGAGTCAGGGAAGTTCCAAGAATGGTCAGAGCACCACAAAGCTTAATTTGTAGTTCATTCTCTCTCTCTCTCTCTCTCTCTCTCTCTCTCTCTCTCTCTCTCTCTCTCTGTAAAACCATTATGAGTAAATATATGGAAGTGGGAAAATTAGGAGTGATAAGTAAACCATCTGCACTGAAATAGAAGCCTTAAAATGAATAGTCATACATAAGATGGTAAAGATACATTGAGGACAAATTTAATATATAGCTAAGGAGTTCAGATTTTAACTGAAGTTCACCAGGATTAAAAGTCTACTGTAGTACAAAGTGTAATTGAGGTACAAAGAGAGCCTGAAGCTAAATTTTAGGAGATTTTACATTGATTGCACCAAAGGCATAAACAACATAACTAAAATGATGTTATACTAGACATTTTCAGGATGGACAAAAGGGAAGGAAATACTGAAGGCAAGGAGATGAGAAGTTGTTGACATATTAGCTCAGATTGAGGTGGAACATAGGAAAGAAGGAAGGGGTAACGAAAAGGAGAATGAAAAGAACATGGCCAAGAAAATGCAATATGAGAGGCGAAAAAGAGGACTGAAATGTCTAGTCAAAAGGTGATTTTGTGATTTCCAGTCTTGTGCCTGGTGCCATTTACAAAAATTGGGCAGTTGGCTTGATTGGGAAGATGAAATTTTCATTTTTAGATTTGCCGAACATATGTATCTTAATATGTTGAGCGGCTTCTTGGGGGAGACTAATTAGATTCTGCCACTAAAGCATTTACTATATAACGTGTTTTAAATGCGAAAGAAAACTTGTTCTTAACCAATGAAATCACGGACTCTAGGGAATCCTGTATTTCCGAAGTCAACTTCCCTTTTTCAAGGCAGCTTTTGCACACTTCACCAGTTGTGGCTGAAGTTGGACACCTGTGGGCACCACCGGTGCCAGCTTTAGGCAAAACTGTGAAGCAGCAGAGTCGGGTTTGGCAAATCTCTCTTCTTTCCTGTGCTCCTTTCCCCGCCTTGAGTACTCTCATTAGCTTTGTGTTCTGATCCCAGCAGGGTTAGGAGGTGAGCTACTCAAGGGCTTGCCTCAAGATTTCCATGACCTGGAAGGGTCTTTAGCATATAGAATGCACTCTGTAACTTTCAGTTCTAGAACCCAATGAAATGAGTGAATGAATGAAAAAGTTAATGAATAAAAGTTCTGTTCACCCTAAGACTTGGGGTATTTAATTTGGGCATTCCTCTCCAAATTATGTGTATTAAAAAACAGCCAACCAGAGAAGTGTTGTACTCCAGTGGAAGGAGTTATTACTGATAGGTTTCAGAAAACAGTGGAGAATGAAATTTGAGAGTAAGGGCTCCCACTTATAACTTTACATCATATGCTAAAGGCAGTCATTCACACACAATTTTGGCTTCTTTTGACAGTGGTCCTCATTTTGTTTGTCAGCCACTATTTAACAGCTGTAGGTGAAATGAAATTACTGTATTACTATCTAATAGGTAGCATTCATTCAGCATCACTAACTGGGCCAAAAATATAGCTCTACTCTCAAAAGCTCTTCATACAATAGACAATCAGAGTTGTCAAGTTGTGTAGCCAGGGACCATCAATATGATGGTTTAGTTTGGGCCTTGTTTGCTGAAGTTAGTCTTTGAGGAGAGATCTTCCACTAAAAATACAACCAAATTTTAAGGGCTGCTAGTAGCACCGTTATATAGAAATAAACTATAATGTTCATGATCACTGATGTTTTTGCTTTCATATGAACATTTCAATAATGTTTCTTATAATCGGCAATAGATAGATGCATGATAAATATTTGGAAACAGTTCTAATGGACAGCCAGGAATTTCTATATCTCTGAATCCCCCAAATTTTGAATTTGTGGCTCGAAGTCTTTGGAGAATGACTCAGTTTCCAGCTCTTTTCAACAGTGGCTTTTCTCGGAGTTTTTGGTGCTTCTGCTTGTGGCTGTGCATCTGGCCAAGAACAGGAAACACTGTGGAGAGGACGGAAAGAGCTTTAACCAAGTGTTCTGAATCATTGAAAAATTTGAATAAAAATTTGCTATTAGTTATGCACGATTTTAATGGCATTCCCTCGTTGACTATCTAGTTGTTATTACTCATATTCTTGGTTAAAATAATAAGTTCATGTATTTTTTAAAATCTTGTATGTAATATTAGCTTCCTAACAGGTATGAATTTAGATTTTCTACTCTAAAACAAATGAGTACAAAAGTATGAACTAGGCACAATGAACTCACATGTGGGTCTAATAACTCACAAAATTATGCACAGCCCTGATTATTTACATCTATTTGTGTTTTAAATATGTTTAATAGGGGAAGCCGGGATGGCTCAGTGGGTTAAGCGCTCACTTTGCAGCGCCGGGGACCGAGGATCGAATCCCGGCCCGTGCAGAACCATATGCTGAACTGGGAGCTCCCCCAGTTCAGTTCTCTCTCTCTCTCTCTCTCTCTGTCAAAAATAAATAAATAAAAATATATTTAAAAAAAAATTAAATATGTTTAATAGAATTGGGTAAATTAATAATTTTGCATTTTCACGTATAATATTAATAAAGTCACAACCACAAATATTAGAATACAATTTTCAATGCATTTTAGATTTCTTTTAAAATGTGCTATTTTATTTAACATATGCACATTTTTTAAGATTTGAGAACTTATTTAATTCTTTCTATGATAAATCTTGAAGGATTAATTGTTCTTGTGCCTTGTTACCGACAATTTGATGAATTTCAGAAAACATATAAATAAAATAAATGAATAGAAGTTGAATTTTCTTTTTAAGGAAAAAAACTAAGGCCTTGTTTGTTTTAGAAGGAAACTGAGGCCTAAAGTTTGTGTATCTTAACAGATACATATTGAGAGACTCTATAACCACTATATGTACTTACTAATTTAAAAATAGTATAAAATTTTTATTTATGTTTTAAAACACTGGCAAGCTATGTAACTTTTTATGTTTTTAAGATTTATTTTTTTAAGATTTATTTTATTGTTTTTGACACAGAGAGAGACAGAGATAAAGAGAGACAGAGAGAAGGGGTGAGGGCCCAGAACAGTCTCCATAGTTGTACATCATCAGTTTTTGACATAGTTTTATTCTACACAGGTGGGCAGGGGCCTTCCACATGGGAAGCTTATCCAGGTGAGAATCAAACTGGGGGCCACATCCCTGTTCAGCATATGGGTCCCCATGGGCCGGGGTGGGATTTGATTCTTGGAACCTGGGGCTACAAAGCGAGCGCTTAACCCATGGAGCCATTCTGGCTTCCCCTATGGAATAAAATATTCACTAGAACACATTTAATCTTATTTAGCGTGAGACTCATCTATTAAAAATTTTAGTACTTAAGGGTTGTTCATAATGATATCGATTGGAGGTCCTTAGTATCAACATCCCAATGTTCAATCTTGTTGTGTTATGAAAACAGTAGAGGGTCTTTTTTTGTGTTGAAATCTACTGATCAGGCCACTTACAAACATAAAAAACAAGGCACATAAGGAGAGATAGTATTGTATTTAATGGGAAAATTTAGTGATCTACATGACAAATTTATTTTAAAAAGAGCCTGAACTACTAGTATGTATAACATATAAAAATGCTTTTCAATTTATAGTTAAGTGTGATATGTGTATATATACACACACACACACACACACACACATACACACACATATATGTGTGTGTGTGTGTGTGTGTGTGTGTATATATATATATATATATATATATATATATATATATATCACTTAACTATCCATAAAGTTGAAAGGCATTTTTATGGGTATATAGAAGAAAACTTAGCCAGTTACTTGGGGAAGGACCTAGAGAAGAGAAAGAGTGAACAACCTACATTAACAAGCTTTCAGAAAATAGTATTCTCATTGTATTGTTTTAGGACATTGCTATAGAACTCAAAAACCATGTTTCAATTTTATAACCTTGAGCACAAACAGGTAAGTTACACCTCAATAATTTCCCACTCAGATAAACCAGCTCAGAAAGAACAGAAAGCTAGAAGTAACTCACAAAACCGAAGTCCCCTATTTCCCTTACCTTTAAGAACAACAACAAAACTATGGCCCAATGTTTGGCCTGGAAGTTGAAAACTAAGTTCATACAAATCTGAAAGTGCTGGTCTCTCAGCTTTAGGTGGCTTAAGGTGGGAGGAGAGTGAGCTTACCATGTATATGGGTATCTGTATCTTTTTTCCTAGAGCTATCCTTTTGAAGCAGAATGATTTTGCATTGTATGAGTATAGCAGGTGTAGCATAGGTTCCTTAAATCCTTAATCTTCTCCTCTGTGGCCACTGTACTTATTAGAGCACATTTAACACAGGATGGTCAGAAAGCCAAGCCATGTGCTTAGCCTATAGCTGGAGCATAAGCAAAACTGCCAGACATCAACACAAATCATTGCTGTGATATTTTTGTTTAAAAGTGTGATGGTGCCATTGAAGTTAATCTCAAAATCAGCTGTGAAAATACTGTCTAGAAAAGGTTGAAACACTGACATTTCTAAAAAAATAAATAAATAAATCTAGTAAGACAGTACCATTAATAGTCTTCAGAATTGTTTTAATTACTTTTGCCTACTTCCTAATTCACTAGCTACCCATTCTTTTTTTATTATAACACTTTTTTTAAAACATAGAATCTATTTAAAGCATCAAAATAGACAAAGAGTGGAAAATCACTACCGGAACGTTTGGGTGTTAAAAGAATCTATATTTGCATCTTCTTTTTTCTTCTTTCCTTTAAGGGATAGAGCTAACAACTTTTTAGAAATTCTAATAATGTTCCTGGCCAATTTAGGGTTGATAGGTTACAGTAACCATTTCATGGATTGATTAAGCAAGGGATCTAGCATTTTTTAAAAGTGGAACTTCACGCCCGATTTAAAACAGAGTAGAAAAAATACCTGTTAAATGAGCATGCTATTAAAAGGAACCAAGTTCCCGTCTCTAAAAGTTATAACTGCAAAGATATCATGACTAAACCATGGTCCCCCATTTTGGATGTGGTGTTTTGCCAATTCCTCTCCCAAATGACAGTCCAGTATTTTCTATCCTCTGCTCGATGGTTTCAGTAATCATTGGTGTTTTCATAATATACTCTAGTGGGGACTAATTTATTACACTTAATGCTTTATTTTTTTTTAAAAATGTCTGAGCATTAAGTTTTTAATCATTGATATGATCTAAATTCATAACCACACATATGTGGTAGGTTATATTATTCTTCCCAACTAAAGTTCACATGTATTATAAGTCTGTTCCCTTTGCCTTCTAACTTCCCATGTATCTCTAGACAGAATTTAATATCATATCACATTGTTGGGTTGGCTAAATGATTGGCTTTGGCTGATAAAATGTGAATGAACATGATGTATGCCACTTCTGAGTAGAAACTATAAACGTGTTTGGATGGTTCAGGTTGTGTTCCTACCTAGGACATAAGAACGTCATCTTCAGAAAAGCACAGCTCCGTAGCCTGGGCCCTTTAGCCTGAGAGTTAAAGATATACAGAGCAGAATTGAACAGACCTGAGAAGGGCCCATTAGAGCCATAGCCAGCTAACAGAACTGTGGACCAAACATAAATGTCCAATGCTGAAACTCACTGAGATTAAGGGGATATTTGTTACCATAGCAAAAAATAAAATAAAATAAAATAAAAAATGTTTAATAGAACCATACCATAAAAAAAGAAATGATTCAAATTTATTTGTAAATGGAATGGAGAAAGGCTATACTGCACATTGGGGTAGAGATAAGAATAAAATGCAGCTAGACAAAGCTTTGGGATAAGTTTCAATGGTATATTCTGCCACTTACTCACCCTGAATATTGGATACTAGTATACTAGTTTTCTTTTGCTTTTTCAGAAATTAATCCCAAAGTTTAGCAATTTAAAATAATAAACATTCACTTAGTCACAGTTCCCTTGGCCTAGGAATCCTGGTGTGGCTTAGCTGGGTGTCTGGCTTAAGCTATCTCGGGAGATTGCAGTCAGATGGTCAGCCAGAGCTGTGGTCTCATCTATAGGCTTAATGGAGGACACAGGGGAATGAGCCATTTCCAAACACACTCACATGGTTGTTGGCACATCTTGGTCCCTTAACACAAGGGTCCCAAACCCCCAGGCCATGGACCTGTACTGGTGTGTGGCCTGTTGGGAAGCAGGCCACACCGCAGGAGGTGAGCTGCTAGGAGGCCAGCAGAGCTTCATTTGTATTTACAGCTGCTCCCCAACATTGCACTACCACCTGAGCTCTGCCTCCTGTCAGATCAGCAGAAGCATTAGATTCTCATAGGAGCACAAAACCTATTGCGAACTGTGTGTAACCCCCCTCCCCAACCTCCACCACCTCATTTGTGGAAAAACTGTCTTCCATGAAACCAGTCCCTGACATCAAAAAGGTTGGGGACCACTGCCTTAACACATGAATTTCTCCATGGTGCTGCCATACAACAAGGCAGGTATTTTCCCTCTGGGTAAATGATCCAAAAGAGAACAAGACAGAACACTCAAGTTGAAATGGCAGTCTTTTATAAGCTAATCTCTGAAGTGTCAATCCATTCGTTCTGTCATCTTCTGTTCATTAGAAGTCAGCCAATAAATGCAACCCACACTCAAGGGGACTGGGGGTGGAGTATACACAAGGATGTAAAGACCAGAAGGCAGGAATTGTCAGGGGTCACAGTAGAGGCTGCCTACCATAGACATAGTGCTTGAACTTTGAGATTCAATTTCCAAACCTGTAAAACGGGTGTAATTGTACCTACCCTGCTTACCCCACAGAACTTTTGTAAGCTCAAATGAGCAAATATATGTAAAAATGCTTTGTAAACTAAAGTGCAAACAAATGCTTTATTTTATCTCAGTCTTCCAAGAAGCAGGAGCCCAGTTAGAACAAAAGGTGTAAGTGTGTATATATATATATATATTTTTTTTTTTAATTAATTAATTATTTTATTTTTTTTTGCAGAGGGGTGGGGAGGAGGGGAACATTTGGGAGAGGAAATGAAAGAGTGTGTGGGGACTGGGAAAGCTGTCAGATCGCAATTGATGCTGAGTAAATGAGAGAGAGGAGTGTTGTGTGGAAGCTTACTATGTCATCCAAATAAAGTTTGGCAAGGCTTTTTTGAGGCAAACTGCCCTGTCCAAGGAGTGTTGCACCTCTTAGGATATGGTCTGCCTTAGTATTCCCAGCCACACTCAGTCACCTGCTGCAAGTAGTCCACAGGAAACCTGGTGGAAGTATGGTGATGGCTTCAGTCTCAACAGTGAGTAGAACTAGATTCCATTCTTGTTTCTTTTGCCTCAGATTTATCTTGGTGCCATTTGTAGCATTTCTATAGGGGTCATTCTGATGGTGTTGCCTGGGCACGACCATGGCCTATCTGAGTTTCCTCTCTCTGCTCTTGCTTGGCCTGTTGGAACTCCTCAAACCCAGGCTGAGCCTCTTTGGGTCTGACTGCTGGACTGTACCACCACCTGGTAAACACTGCCACACCCTCTGGACACCATGCTCCGCCCACAGGGCCAAACTTCCTCTCTGCACCTGCATTTGAGTCTGTTCTTCCAGAAATAAGCCCCATCCTATGAGTGGCTTTTATTCTAAAGCTGGGTCCCTTCCAGGCTACACAACTGGCCCATAGTTGGAGTCAGATTTCTTGGATTTTAATTCCTATTGTTACTCTCAAACTCTGTGACCTTTGTTAAGTCACTTAAACGTTGTAATATGAAGATGATAACAGTACCTATCTCATAAAGTTTTTTGTTTTCTTTTGTCTTGTGAAATGCTAAGGCAGTGAGTGCCCTGCATATAGAAAATATTCTATGAAAGTTAATCATTATTATTTATTATTTTAAAGTCTCCCCAGTGTACATACAATTATACCCTGTGCAGTTTAGAGTCCTGTGACAACTCTGATTTGTAGCAATCCAGTTTCAGATTTGGTTAAGAAAATAGATAATTGCAGGAAAAGAGGGGGGATGGAGAGTCTAGGAGACAGGGAGAAGGAGGGAGGATAGGAGGGAGGGAGGGTGGGAGGGAGGGAGGGAGAGAGATTTTTAGGTGTATTGGTACAACTTCTGAAAGCCCTATTAGTTCAACCTAGGCTGTTTGTGCTTACTTACTAACTGTTTTGGACTCTGAGCCTAGCTGGTTTAACTCTTCATCTACTTTTTCAGCTCTGGCGGGATTACTTCATTGGCTAGCTGCTTCACACGGCTTGGTCCTGGTTCCTGCTGCCAGGACCTGCCTCCTGACATCATATTTCAGTTAACCAGGTTCTGGAGCTGAACTTAGCTCCAGTTCCAGCCAGAGAGATGGGAGGTGGGGACTAAGGAACAGTAGCATTCATTTTTAGGTGTTTGTGTGTAATTTGGTCACTTTGTCTGCTTTCATGGTAGATTTGTTTTCTTAATTGCCTTGTTACTGCCTGAAATAGGGCCATCAATAAAGAAAAATGGTATAGCATTTGGACTGGAAAAGACGGAGGTGCTTTTGCTTTTTTAATTTTTTATACCTGTTCTCAAAGGTGCTAATTCAGTATTGTATTTAGGTTTCATAAGCACTGGATGGAGAGGGTTAATTAAAAACACTTTTCAGAAACAGCCTTATAAGTTCACCCACAGAGCTTCCATTGCTTCCTTCTCACTCACAATTGTGCTCCTTCCACACTGCTCCTTTTATCACTTCATTATCTCAAGCCAAATGTTGATTTGGTCAATTTCCTGTTTGAGTGTAAGCCAATCCCTTGAAGTTATTTCAGTATTGTGGTTCTTAAAACACAAGGTTTCCCTGTTACATTTCCACCATTTTAACACTTCATCTATTGTTTCTTTTTTACTTAATGACAAGTAGCAATGGATATTTTCAAGTCTACCACTTAATCACCCCATGTGTTTTTGATACCCTAAACTCCACTGGTCATGTTGATAGTGACTAATCCTCAGACTATTAAAAATTCTGTGCAAATAGAGGTACATCAGAGAACTTTTTTTTATATGAAAACTTTATTTAGGGAACCACTTTTTTCCTGTATTTGCTTATTCAACCTTTCCAATTCAACTTGTTTTAAAATACTGTCAAACAACATAAATCAGTTTCCTTTCTCAATTTTATTAATACAGCCTGATAAAATGAAACCAAAATTCATGATTAAACGTTTCTCAAAATTGGCTATACTTGACTTAAAAACATGCAAATCTCTTGTCAATTTCAGAGCTGTAAAAAAAAGTTCATTTTGTTCAATCTCCTTGTTTTATGTCTGAGGCAACTAGGGGTTAAAGAGGTTATATGATTTGTGCAAGATTACCTGGTTAGTTAGTGAAATAATATTTTTTCTCCAACTTGTTATCTTCCTCAAAGCATGAAAATCCTTACTGGTCTCTAATTCTTTTCTTCACTGGTTTTGATTTCAAAGTCAGTAACTTTGAGTCATTTTTAAAATTAGATTATTTGAGTATATTTTCTTGCAATGAAATTAACTAATTGTTAAGTACATGCTTTTGATACATTTTGACCAATGGATACAGTTGTGTAGCCACCACCATAAATAAAATACAGGACTTATCACTCCAAAAAATTTCCCTCATGCTTTTTTCTCTATATCCTCACTCATGCTGGTCAGTTTTCTTTCTCTCACTATAGCTGTGGCTTTTCTAGAATTTCATAGACATGGTAACTTACAGCATGTGGTTTTACATGTCTGTCTTTTTTCACTCCTGTTGTATACATATGTAATTAGTTCTTTTTTGTTATGAGTAATAGCCCATTGTATATAAATATACCATAATATGTTTATCTATTCATCTATTCACCAGTTGATGAACCTGATTGTTCCCAGTTTCTGGCCATTATAAACAAAGCGGCTATAAACATTCATGTACAAGTCTATGAGCAGTAACATGCTTCTAATTCTCTGCAGTAAAAACTTATATGTGAAATTACTGGGTTGTATATTAAGTATATATTTACCTTTCTAAGAAAATGCCTCATTGTTTTTCCAGTTTGTTCTTTCATTTTATATTTACACCAGCTGTGTATGAGAATTCTAGTTGCCCTGCATTATTGTCAACACTTGGCACGCTCAGTCATTATCACTTTAGCCATTTTAATTTGTATGTAGTGGTATCCCATTGCGGTTTTAATTTCCCTAGTGAATAATAATAGCATCTTTTTATGTGTTCTTTACCATCTGCATGTTTTCTTTGGGGAAATGTTTTCAAATCTTTTTCCCCTTTAAAAATATTTGGTTGTTTTCCCTCTTATTATTAAGATTTAAGAATTCTTTGTGCATTTGGAATGCTGGAATAGCTCAGCAGGTTGAATGCTTGCTTTGCAACCACAAGGTCCAAGTACCAAATCCCAGGCCCAGCACATGCAAACCCATATGCTGAACTGTGGTGCAACTGGTAACTGCCAGGATGGTGGTGAAAGTTCTCTCCTCCCATGCAGGAGGCCCTCAGTTACCCACATCCCCCTGTCTGGAATAGAACTTTGTCACAACTAATGATGTACAACTATGGAGACTGCTCTGGGCCCTCCCCTATTCTCTCTCTTTCTCACCTTCTCTCAAATAAATAAATAAACAAACAAATAAATAAATCTTAAAAATAAAAGAATTATTTGTGCATTCTGGATTTAAGTTTTTTACTTGATATATGACTTTTCTTACAGCTTTCTTCCATCCTTCAGCTTGACTTTTCATTTTCTTAACAATGTCTTTCAAAGAACAAAATATTTTAATTTGATGAAATCTAGTTTATCATATTTCTTTCCATGGTTTGTGATTTTTATGTCCTATTTTAAAAATCTTCGCCTGACTCAAGGTCACAAAAACTTTCTCCCACATTTGCTTCTGGAATTTTTAAAGTTTTAGCCTTTACATTTATGTATATGATACACTTGGAGTTAACTCTTATATGTGGTTTTGCGTGTATTTTGAATCTTCACTCTTCTCATCTGCTGAATCTATTGCCTGCTTCGTGTACTCCTTGAGTTGGTCTCTTTCTCTGATTATGCCTCTTCCAAGCCCCAGACATTTTTGATCCAGATTCCTGAAGTCTGCTCTAGGTGGTTTCTTCAAGTGATCAAATTATTCCCCATACAAAAGGTTCATCTCCTCCACAAAACTTCTCTTTACATTCAAATGTGTGTTCCCTAATTACTACTTGCTTGCTATAGAGCTTAAGTTGCCATAGCCAAATACATTCAGTGAAAATGTAGTAAGATTCTAGTTTTTAAAAATCTTTGTAAAACTGGTGGATGCTCCCAAAACACGATATAAACACCACCTCCCTTCCCATGGAAGTGACCATCAGTATCTGTGGCTGAGTAGAGAGGAAATTTTTGCCATTTGAGTGATTGGGATTTAATGTTATTGTCCTAACTGGCCCTTAGCCAATATAATTATTTAAGGTAAGATTGTATTCCTTCCTTCACATTAGTTTTCTTGTGAGCATGGGGGGAAATAACATTATTCTAAAATCTTTAGCACTTTGTCTTTTAAATTAAAGAGTAAAACCATGTGAAAATTCTGTAATAGACAGCCAATAATACCAATGTGTATATGTGTGTGTGTGTGTTCACCAACCGAACAAACAGAATCAATGAGTTAATATTCATGTATTTGAATGCTGAAATGTAGCAGAACATGGATTAAGTCAGTATCGCATCTCCAGAAGTTGTTAATATTATTGTTCCAAGTTCGGTTGCAAAAAGACAGAGGGATTAATTAAGCCTTGCATGAGACAGGACTAGAGCATGAATTAAAAGGCTCCTCACTGTACAAGTCCATGAGGAGCACTTACCAGTTGAAGGTCATGCTGCTGATCAGGCGGCTCCATTACTCACTTTAAACTGTAAACTCACTGGACTACAGTGAGTCAGGTTTGTTTCCTTTCTCTTCTGGCATCCCTGGGGGGCTTCTCAATTCAAAGAAACCCTGGGAGAAACAGGCCACTTACTGTGAATAATCCGAAACAATCTATAAATTCAAAAGCAGCTGGAATTCCTAGAAGAGATTGAATGTTATAAGAATAAACAGGTTGGCATTTTAAAGACAGAACTGCCCTTGTTTAAAATCAGGGGAGTATTAGTGGGTTTTACAGTAACTTTCGTTATTTATGTTGCAGTCTATATCACTCTACACTTCAGGAAATAGACTCCATGCACTCAGTCCAAGAGAATTTTAAAACAAAGGTTTTTTTCTTTTCTTTGTTTCTCTTTTGAAGACAACAATAGTAGTGTCTCCAAGTAATAGTTTTCAACTTGTGCCGCAATAAGGCAAAATACACAGAACTCTTTCTTAGAACGTTTAGACAAAGTCAATTTATTGCTCCAAGAGGGAAGAATTCATGTATTGAAATACATTTCTTAAATTCACAAGCAGGAACTTCGTAATTCATCAAAAATAAGAAGAACGTTATACATAATGATATTAGTGAAAGAAAAAAAAGGATTGACTATTTTAACTTATTTTATTTTTATATATTTTATTTCAAATATATCACTTTTTTTAAAAAGATGGAGAGTCCGCTCTCTTGAGACTCAAATCTACTTTCAAAAGTAAAGAAAAACAATTGAATGCTTGGAAGATCTTAAAAAGTAAAACAAAACAAAACAAAAAATCCCTTTGGCTTCCAAGGACACTGTCAAAGTTTTACCCTCACAAAAATCAACATCTTTGAATACATATCATTATTGAGAGAGAGAAAAAAGGGAAAATGTCAAATTCTTTATTTATTTTTAAATTTGTGCAATAGAAATATTATTTATCAGGACAACACGTGGAACTCAAAAAAGATTTCATATAAGTGAAAGCCAAATATGAGAACTGTGTCAAATTTAATTCATTTCAGTTCTAATGCATTTGAGATCTTACTTTGTATAAAGTATTATAGGTGAAAAGGCAAGAAAAATGCAATCCCTCTTCTAATAGAGCTTCCCATGTTACTAGATGTATAGAAATGCTAAGAATACATATCTTAATTTTCCAGAAATAGGTACAAAGTATTTAAGAACATGAAGGAGAGATTTTCCATTTAATTGGGTTATCAGAAAAGGCTTTAAGAACTGAGAATTAATTTAAAGAATACATATTTTCAACATGCAAAACTAACAAAGGGCACGGGTAGGAGAACAAGCAAATGAACAATGAAAAAAAATAATAATGTTCAGAAACAGGGTAGATTTGGTTGCCAGAAGGATAAAAAAACAGAGAAAAAAAATGTGGGCAAAATTTATAAAAGTAGTTTGGGATCAAATCTGTCTTTCAACCTCATTCCAAGGGCTTTGTCTTAACTCGGTGGGTCGTCAGGGGCCTGTGTTTTTAGCAATTGTGTAGAGAGCCATTATCCACTGGGTGTAGAAAAGTCCAGACTTGGGCTGGAGGCACTTAGTTTAAAAGCTATTAACAGTCTCAGAGTGAGACAAATGTGGCCTGAAAAGGGTAGCATTAATAAAAACAGGTAGATCAAATGATCTTACATAACTCAAAATTTATAAGAGTTTGAAACTAGTAGACATGAGAACCAAGAGAGAGGCATGAATAAAGGAGAGGTTTAGCACACAGTTATAAGTCTAGAGCCTGGGAAAGGGTGAAGGCTAATAACATAAAACAATCTCAAAATAAATTATGTTATCTTTAGGAATTGTACTCTCAATCTGGATATTTCATCTGAGGATATTATTTAACATCTGAAAAGCAACCTGAATGCTATACAAGTGATGACTTAAAATTAACCTACTTGTGATTCTTATGTATGTTGGTAGTATGGACTTAACTTCCTAGATGAACCCTTTTTCAAAATTATGGGTTTGGGATTTTAATTGTATCAAAATGCCACTAAATGAAATTATAATTTGCTTTTTACCTTCATGTCATGTGAGCTTGATTATTTTATTTTATTTTTTTCACCCCACAGGTATTTATTTTTTTATTAATTGTTAAATTTATTGGAGTGACATCGGTTGGTAAAAATTACATGGGTTCCAGGCGTACAATTTACAATACATTGTCTATTGTGTTATGTGGTCACCACCCCAAGTCAGTTCTCTTTCCATCACCATATATTTGACACCCCTCACTCCTCCCCTGCACCCCCACCCTTTACTCTCAGGTAACCACTAAACTATTGACTGAGTCCATGAGTTTTTATTTCTTTGTTTTAACCTATTAGCTTGAAATACTCTCCAATATACTTTCTTAAGTTCTGGCACCATATTTTAATGGAACACTTGTTCTTATAATATTGGCTGTGACTCACTGGCACAGGAAGATCATAGCTGGCTACAACTCTCACATGCTTGATGACAACCTTTCAAAAGTAGTGTTTCTAGATCTTATTATTTTAATTTCATGGTTCAGAAGAGGGAAGGAGTATACACTGACAAAAGTTACTGCTCAAAATAGTATATTCCTCAAGCATTTTATAATTAGAGATTAAATTAATAAACACCTTCTTTAAAATGCAAGCATCCCTTTGGAGAGTTAGTTGTATCAGGCATTTTACCTTCATATGAATTAATTGAATGACCCAATCTGTCCACACCAGCTGATATCATGTACATGATGGAAATGGAATGTTGCTGGGTAAGTGAGGCACTAAAGCAGCATTGATTTTGGAGTATAGGGTGCAAGTCAGGTCTAGGTAAGCACAGAGGAGAGCAGAAGAGCAGAGTGATCTGAGACTCCAAGGGAGGCAAGAAACAAGAAGTTACAGGAGTATACAAAGAAAAGTGTGATGTCTCCACGGTGTACTGCACCCTCATTTATTTTCTTCTGTATAGCAATGGGCTTTAGTTGAACTGGATACTTGCCATAGTATATAGCATAACTATTCATTTTTAGGGACGGATAACCAGGAATGTCACAGAAAGAGAGATAAGCAGTTCTGATATGTACGGGTACTTATTATTAGGAAGAAGTGTTATAACAAGAATTATCTGACAAATACAAGGTTGGCAGATTGTCTTCAATGCACTGGAAGTAAACATACAAAACTTCAGACAGCAGGCTAATTTATTTAGTGATGTAGACTTATTGTCTACAATTATGGTCTGGTGGTATAGCAAGGGCCCATGTTACATAGAACTCTGCGAAGGGAGTTGCTGAGGTTATCCTATAGCTAGAGGTATGTCTGGGACCACTTTCTCAGACATTAAACATTTTTCAGGTTCAATAACTCCGTGTATGCTCCAGAATAGAGTGCTGTGGCCTCTGGTGAACACTTCCTGAGAACAATCCTTATATTGGCTACATGTGCAAGTGAGATTTTCTTCTATTCAAGAATAAATTCTGTTAGACTTTCTAATTTTCATAATAGACTATTAATTTTACTACCTACCTGTTTGCTATCGAAAGCAATGATGATACCATAATTTCAGGTTCTTGCTAGAGAGCATAATTTAACTATCTTGTAAACCTATGCCTGTCAAAAGCCTTGGTGGGAGAATCTTAGCTTAAGGAACAATCTATCAAGTTACTCCATGAGGAATTCCAAATTTTTCTGAGTTCCATGTTAGCAACAGATGACCACATATTTGGACCACATCACCTTAGCCCTCAACAGAATAACCTGGACTAGACTGTATTTTACTATACGGTGTTCAGTGTTTATTATTGGTCACCTACAGCACGATTTCTGTGTTGGCTGGATAACTGTGCTCATAGAGAACATCACTTATTCATCAAAAGCTATTGCTGATGTTTATGTTCTTGATTCTATTGATCACATCTGGCAGAAATATAAATTTTCACCACATTTTCAATAGTTAGCAGAGAAAGGAGATTATCTTTGCTAAGAATTCTTTTCATTTCATTTTTGGACTATTTGAGACCTGAATGGTACTCTGGAAATCATTTTGGTAGTTTGTTTCTAATCTCAGTTCTATAGTGAATAGTTACATGACCTTTAGCAAATTACTTAATGCTCTGCTTTACGTCTCAAGCCAACTATTAAAAAAATTCTAGGGGAAGCCTGGATGGCTCAGTGGGTTGAGCGTTCACTTTGCAGCCCTGGGGACTGCGGGTCGAATCCCGGCCCCGGCCCATGTGGACCCATATGCTGAACTGGGGAGTGCCCCCAGTTCGGTTCTCATCAGGGTGAGACCCCGGCCCAGTTTCTTTCTGGTGCAGCCCCGTGCCCACCTGTGGAATTAAACCAATGAAGAAGAACCAATGTGGAAGAACCAATGATGTGCAGCTGTGGAGACTGTTCTGGGCCCTCCCCCTTCTCTGTTTCTGTATCTCTCTCTCTTTCTCTCTCTCTGTCAAAAAAAAAAATTAATTTTTTTTTGTTATTTTAAGTACTAATATTTTTACTGTCTCCATATATTTCCTTTTCAGATTGACTTCTTTCATTTATTAGAGTAACATTCATATAAGGTTCCTTCATGTCTTTTTGTGGCTTGATAGCTTATTTCTTTTTTAGTCTTGAATATTCCATTGTCTGTATGTACCATAGTTTATTTATCCATTCACCTACTGAAGGATGTCTTGGTTGCTTCCAAGTTTTGGCAATTTTGAATAAAGCTGCTAAATTTTATAAACATCTATGTACAGGTTTTTGTGTGACAAACATTTCCAACTTCATTAGATGAATACTAAGAAATGCAATATGGCAAGAGTGTGCTTTGTTTTGTAAGAAACTGCCAAACTGTCTTCCAAAGTGGTTGCATAATACCATTTTGCATTTCCACCAGCAATGAATAAGAGTTCCTCTTGCTCCACGTCCTTGTCAGCATTTTGTGTTGTCAATGCTCTGGATTTTGGCCAGTCTAATAAGTATCTCATTGCTGTGTTAATTTTCATTTACCTGATGACCTATGATGTGGAGCATCTTCTTCATATGTTCATTTTCATTTTGTATATCTTCTTTACTGAGGTGTCTATTAAGTCTTTGGCCCCCTTTTTAATTGAGTTGTTATGTTACTTATTGTTGAGTTTTAAGAGTTCTTTGTGTATCTTGGATAGCAGTTCATTATCAACTGTGTCTTCTGCAAATACTTTCTCCCAGTCTGTGGCTGTCTCCTCATTCCCTTGACAGTGTTTCACAGAGCAAAAGTTTTTAATTTTCATGAAGTTCAGCTTATTAATGATTTCTTATATAGATTGTGCTTTTGATATTGTACTCAAAATGTTATTACCATACCCAAATACAAATGGTCATCTAGATTATCTTCCAGGATTTTTGTAATTTTGCATTTTACATTTAGATCTATAATCCTTTTTGAGTTAATTTTTGTGAAGAATGTAAGACCTGTATCTAGATTTACTTTTTGTATGTGGATTTCCAATTACTCCAGCACAATTTGTAGAAAAGACTATTTTTGCTCTATTGCATTACCTTTGCTCTTTGTAAAATATAATTTAACAATATATGAGTCTATTTCTGGACTCTGCATTCTGTTCCACTGATCTATTTTTTTTTCTATCTTTCATCAATATTATTACACTCTCCTATTTATTGTAGCTCTATGGTAAATATTGAATTTAGGAACACCTCCGACTTTGTTCTCCTCCAGTATTGAGTTGGCTATTCTAGGTCTTCTGCCTCTCCATTTAAACCTTAGAATTTCTTGCTGGGATTTTAATTGGTCTGGCATTGGATCTAGAGATCAAGTTGGGAAGAACTACCTTCTTGACAATATTGAGTTTTCCCGTCCATGAACATGGAAAATCCCCATTTACTTCCTTCATATCCTTCATCTGAATTTTATAGTTTTTCTTACATAGATCTTGCAAATATTGTTTCAGACTTATACTTAAATATTTCATTTTTCTTTGTGCTAATGTATATGGTAATGTCTTTTTAACTGCAAATTTTACTTGTTCATTTTGGGTAAATATTATAGAAAAGCAATTGACTTATGTAAATTAGCCTTATATCTGGCAAACTTGCCATAATTGCTTACGGGTTACAGGATTTTTTTTTTTTCTTTTTTGGTCAGTTCTTTGAGATTTTCTACATAGACAACTATATCATCTAAAACCAAATGCAAAAAAAAAATGTTTTATTTCTTCCTTCCTTATCTGTCTACCTTTTGTTTCCTTATGTTACTATTATACCTTGATAATTTTTTTATCACAATTTGTAGTATCAAATGAAATAATATGTAAAATGACTGTTAAGATAGCAAAATGGGGAACTCTTGCATTTAAGTGGCAAATTTCTAGTAGGTACTGAATCCCTCTTTTTTTAATTTCATGCAAAAATATTCAACAGGGCACACAAAACACACAAAATCAACACCAAGACTAATGGCTTTTTAGTGACTCATATAGTAGGTCAACAATTAATATGTGTTGAGTTAACCAATGATTCATTAATTACCATTAATCCACCATGATCTCTGAAACAGCTGAACCAAACCAGGTGGAAAGAAGTTTCACTCTAGCCTGTATTCACCCAACACATCCTAAAATAGAGCTTGAAAATGAGGCAGCCACCCCACTGCTACATCTGGAACTGAATGCTAAAGAGGCTACTCTCTTCCTGTCAGCAGTTCTCTTCAACATTTGCTTGAAGTCTACAATTGCCAGTATTGCAGCTTAATCCAGGAGGGAAGGAGAAGGCAGTGTGGCCTTGCATTTTGAGAAATGAAGTTTCCAGAGACAGGGACTGTCTGGAAGCAATGCATTTGTATGTTCTAGGTTTACTTTGTATGCTTCTGGTAGAAAAATGATGACAAATGCTTCCAGTCATCTAGTAGCAATTCCTTCTCTTATATCATGCTATGAGACAGTGGGAGTAAGATATTTCTTCCTGTCCAGTAGAGCCACATTTTTGTATTTCTATTAGATATATACAGTATTTTTAAAAGTCTAGGTAGGGGCTATGCACAAAACTGGCCTTCCTGCTTAGACCTGAGAAGATGCTAGCAGCCCCCAAATAAAGAATAAGGAGGACTACAGTAAATCTCTATAGCCTGTGCTTTGGTAAATAGCATGCCTGGATTACTCTACATTTCTAAGAAATAATAAACAGGGGGTGGAATGGGAGAAAAGCCAATATGCAATTTATATAGTAATTAATTCTCAGAGCATTGTGATAATTTTTCTCAATTTATCACTTTCATGTCACCCTCACCTTCCTCCCTTTTGTTGGGAATAAAGCAAAAGGAATCACGGATGGTCTATGATGACCATTCTTCTCTTAATTAACTTCCAACGCAAGTTGCCATATCAATATGAATTAATTTCAGGAAGATATGATTTGGTATTTAGCCAAAGCCTCCTCCTTAAAATAGGATGTCTCATTAGTGTGAAACTTAACCTTTAATAAATATATCAGGTGGCACATTTTCCATTGCATGTTATCCCAGAAGCACAGTATCCTCCAGAATGACTGTCTATAGATCTGGCTGTATTCACTCAGAAAAGTATTCTACTGATAGGTATCCAAAGTGACGCTTTACTGTGTAGATAGCGATCTAAATGTGTAAAAGCCCATTATTTAGGTAATATAAAATTTCCCAACTAAGTGCCCCTTTCTGAACTATATGCAACCTTAATAAAAGCACTTATTTTTTATAAGAAAAATCAGAAGTATGAAAATTTAGATCTGATTCCCTGATATTAGATTCTGTTCATTTTGCTCTCTTCCCAAGAACTGTATTGTTTTCTAATTAACATATATACATAGAACAATGTTCTAAAACAACTCCGTGACTTCACTCTTAGCCAAATGAGGAAGTTCTCATAAACTTAATAAGCTCATTCCAGATGCAATTTTACATGACCCTCTTTACAAACCTCTGTCTGCATTTAATGTTAGAAGGTGAAAAGGTCAGGACCATCTAGGTCAGACACGTACTTGCTGATGTAGCTGCATTTTGTGTTAAATGGTTCCACTACTACATAGTTTTTCACACTCCATATTTTTCATGTATATTCATTCTTTCCCATTCTCTTTCACTGTGCGGCAATGGTTCCCTTCTCAATGTTTCTCTATGTATCTTCATTTCCAATTTTATTTTTGCTTGTTTGTTTTGCTTGTTGGTTCTACTCTTTCCAATGTATGCACGTGCATGTGGCAAAGCATATATTTGTGTGTTGATATATGCATATATGTATATATCCATCCGTAAATTTTTGTCTATTTAAAAAGCACATGTACAAGTATTTGTGTGGTTAACTATGGGAGATATAGGATGTAGGTATTAGGTTATGTTGGGGTGCTTAGGGACCAGAAAAATTATAATTATTACCTGAATCCATAATATATAATTTAAAATGTATGATATGATGAAACAAGTCATATTAAAATTTTCTCCATCTACATTGCCTTTTAAAGCACAGTGTAAGGAATTTCTGATGTGCCAAATATTGGCAGAATATTGAAAGATTAAGGCCATAGTTATGTTATGGGTTCATGAAAGAGTATACAGTCTCCTAGTCAACAGCTTTAAGAAAAATATAATTGGAATTCCAGGAAAGCTCAACAGGTTGAGCACTTGCCTTGCAATAGTGAGGTCCAGGGATTGAATCCCAGGTCCAGCCCGTGCAAACCCATATGTTGAACTGTGGCACAACTGGTAACCTCTGGGATGGGGGCAAAGATTCTCACCTCCCATATGGGAGGCCCCCAGTTCAGTTCCTGTCCCACATGATCCACCTGTGTGGAATGAAACTATGTCACAACTAATGATGTACAATTATGGAGACTGCTCTGCCTCCCCCACCTTCTCTCAAATACTGAATCTTAAAAAGAAAAGTATAATTGATCAAACACATGACCTATTTATTATTAAACGATTAAATCATTTAGACTAGTAGTGTCCGACCTTTTGACTTCCCTGGGCCACATTGGAATAAGAATTGTCTGGACCACACATAAAATACACTAACACAGAGATGTCGGAGTGGCTCAGTGGACTGAGCACTTGTCTTGCAGTCCCAGGGTCTGAGGAGCAAATCTTGGCCCTGGCCCTGACCTATGCAGACCCATATGCTGAACTGTGGTGTGTGCCCAGTTCAGTTCTCACTGGGGCGTGCTTCCCATGTAGGAGGCCCCCAGCTACCGAAGGCATGCCTCCCCTGGGGAAGGCCCCTGGCCAGATTCCTGCCATGCACAGCCCCACTCCCACCTGTGGAGTGAAAACTATGTTTAAAACTAATAATGTACAACTATGGAGACTGCTCTGGGCCCTCCCCCTTCTCTCTGTCTCTCTCTTTTTCTCTAACACTAATGATAGCTAATGAGCTTAAAAAAAAAAGTTGTGAAAAATACCATACTGTTTTAAGATTGTGTTGGGCCACCCTCACAGCTATTGTAGGGTGGCAGGTAGAACATGCCTGATTTAGACATTCCCACTGACTTAACACATCATAATACTTGAGAAACTATATTAGCGATGTCATTTATCACCTTGCTTCACCCCAAGTGGAGAAACTATTTGGAGACAGGTTTGCTATGCATTTAGAAAGAACTTTTATTGGGGATTTCTGGTCATGTTGGTAGAGTAGGTAAATGCTGTGCTTGCATTCAGTCATGACCACATCAAAATTACAACTAAACTACAGAACAACCATCATTGAGAATTCCCTAAAGTCAAGCTGAACCAAAGCCCTACCACTAAGGACATATAGAAAAAACCGCTTTGAGAATAGTATACAGTAGGGAAGTAGAACAGGCTGGTCTTACACTTGAATGTGACCGTTAAATACGAGGTGGGATACCTCGGCTACAGAGCCCCTCCCCCTTGGAAGAACAAGGGGTGTCAGCACCATACCAAGCTCCCTAGCCCAGGATTTCAGTGCTGAGGAGAGAAGTCCCATAACCTGTGGTTGTGAGAACCAGGGAGGATTGTGGTTGAGTGAGAGGTAGGGTGGCTGCAGTTCCAGAACCCACACAGACATATTTGCTGGCAGATTCACTTGCTCTGAGGCAGGATTAGAAAAATAGGCCTCAAATTCACAGACTGTAACTCATTGAGCACAGGTATTTTGCTTTATATTTGTATTGCTAGCCCTTTGTATTGTATGAGGCATTTGATAAAGAATTGTAAGTATTACTTTAATTAAATGAGTAACAATCATCTATTTAATGAAATGAATGCATATAGGAATGAATGAAAGAGTGAATGGATCAATATACACTGAACCCTCACAAGATAGTTGAGTCACTTGTTACTACGTTAATTCCATAATTTGCCAAAGGGGAGAGAAATGGGCCTCAGAGAGAAGATTCAGTGTACTAGACAGTGTTCACCAATGATTTCCTGATGAAAAATCATAATTAATATCCTAATTGCCTCGTGAAAGATCTTTCAGTTATATATTCTGAGGGTTCTAGAACATTTATGTTCTTAGTGGGTAGAATTTTACAAACTAAACAATCCATTCTCTTTCCTGAAATATAGTCACCCAGTCTTGATTGTTTTTATCAAATTAAAGTTATTTCTTTGTCTTCAACTACTAATAATATGAGTCAACCCAACACTGATCTCTGGCAAAAATTCTTAAGAATAATGTAGACTTAATATCTAGGGATGATTTATAAATTATACTCTTCCATCAAAAGCCCTGACTGCTTCTGAATGCAAATTTGTGCTTTTGTAATTCACAGTTTATTTCTCTTTCCCCCCTCATCTGAAACAGTACAGATTCTGTCTATTTAAATAGAAAGAGCTTTAATCTAACTCAGAACCAAGCCTTGAGAGTCAGGGGAAGGCAAATCTCCTGAAGTTCAAAATCAATTTGGTTGCCATTAACAGCCTTGCTCTCATACCAGTTTCAGCACTCGCTGTTGAAGCTTGGAGCTTTTTTATCTATAGCTGCTTATTTTGTCTCAGAATATGGTGAGGGTCCCCAAGAAATGACCCAGAATCAAGTGCTGGGGAGGTACTGAACTTTTATAGCCTGAGACTAAACACAAACTTGAAAGTAAATTTCATCATTAAAGCTAAAAGAAATGACAATAGGATTCCTGCTTCTTTTAAGAGCCAACACCAGAACACCCACTGGCAGTGAACACCAGGTATTGAAGATTTTTTTCCTTTTAACAAAGGTCATCTTCTTTATCCAACTGCCTTTTTGTGTGGTAAGACAAAAATCGACTCAGCTCACACAAGATTCACTTTATGTTTCTCTTGTATAATAGACTTTAATGTACATGATAGAAGCCTCACTTGCCATTCCTGAAACAAATTACTGTGTTTGTGATTTTGAAACTGTTTTAATTTCATTAATAATATGTAGATAATTTAATATGTCTTGCAGTTTATGGTGCACTTAACCAAGAGTTTGAAAGTTTATATTTGTGGATCACAAGACTCAGTTGTATTACAACCATAAAGTAGCTCTTCTTATATAACGTTTGATAAATGTAAACTGAGGAAGTTGACTTACTCTTTGAACATGATAGGATAGAAACAGAAAATTTGAAAATGAAACACCCACTTTGATAACTTTTGAGCAAAAATAATGAATGAATAATTGAAAAACAAAAGCTATAGGGAAAGAATAATAGAATCAATAAGATTGGAGATATGTGGTTGAGAAAACAGAAAGCATGCCCTGCTAAGCTGCATGTGCTGGTAACCACCCCAGAGCCATTTTTACTAAAGTCTTAACTTTATTAACTTACTGTTAAAGACTATGAAGAACCTTATTATCAGAAGAATAGCAACAAAAAACAAACAAACAAAAACAACAAACAAACAAAAAGAACATTTAAAGATATTATATGGGCTAAGAAATTATCCATCTAATTTGGCTTCATTTTGGGTGAAACATGAACTACCTTCATTTAGTGAGTCACTTATAGTTGTAAATCATTAGTTCCATTGTTTCCTTCAAATTCTAGTAGGCCTAGGGTTGGCTTTAGCTCAGTGGTTTCTTCAAATCAAATTCTAGTAGGCAAACCTTAATTAATTAGGAAGAACTACTTCTTTTCGCTCACAACAGACATGAAGACTGTGTGTTGCAGTTAAACCCTAATAACTACACAGTTGCCACACTGCTACATTATTCACAGGATTATGAATATGGAAAACCTTTTAGAAGTAATGTAGCAATAACAGCAGCAACAACAATGTTAATAAAGCTCTTATCAAATGCCAGGAAATTTGCTAAGCATTACCTTCATTGTCCCATATAGTCCTCAAAGCTCCCTATTAGATGCTATATATTTTTTTTTTATAATTCACATATGAGAAAACTGAGACTTGGAGGGGTTAATTGATTTTTCCCAAAAATCACATAACAATCAGGTGGCAGAAGTGGGACTGGAACTCATGTTGTTAGACTTCAGCATCTATGTTCCTAAACTCTCAATTTAGATCAAGATTTAAGCAGCTCCTATCTCTGGATTTGGGAATTCTGCTTCTGAGACTCTAGTCTAATATTAGTAAAAGTATCCTTAGTACTTGTGACAGGATGAAATTTCTTAACATTTAAGGATTCTTGGGTTTCCCTCCAATGTAAAGAGAATTCTGTCAGTCTCAGCTCTATCCCTGTCCCCAACCTCTGAGATAAATCTATCTTAGCCAGAATGCTAATGTTATACGGAGTCTGATGGAAATAAGAAGAGCTAAGAACGGGGGTTGGCTGGAGAGGGAAGAGGAAGAAAGAGACTGGCAGAGAGCAAAGACTATGTGACTCATAAATAAAGGAGTGTTTGAGAAACCTGAAACGTTATTTATTTATTTATTTTTGGTGGGGGGTGGGGGTTGGTTATTAGCAAAAGAAAGACTGGAGAAATTAGGGATTGAGAATGGGGAGGAGAGAGGTATGAAAATACGATGACGTAAATTGATCCTTTTTAATGTGTTTTAAGGCCGTAAATCCTAAAGCATCAGTATCAACTGGACATGTGTTAGAAATGCAAATTCTCAGGTCCCATCACAAATCTACTAAATCAGAATATCTGGGGGGTAGGGCCCAGACATAGTCATTCTAACAAGCCTGTGAATTTGTATGTTTGAGACATACTGCTTTAGAAGACATGAGTAAAACATGAAATACCTTTCCAATTATTTTTGCCTACCAGATTGTATGGCTCTAAATGTACACAGATCTGGAACCAAACTACATGAGTCATAACTTTCCTATTGCTATATCATATCATCAGTTAAAAACCATAATATCCAATGGTATGTGAATGATTAGGTAGATAATGCTATACCCACTCAATAAAATATACTATAACCATTAAAATGTTTTTATAATCTTTTAAGAGAAAAAAAGCACAATATAAAATCATATATATAATATATTTATATGTTATAGACACTAAGCAGAGAAAAAGAGCCCAGATGCATATATCAAAATATTAGCTATAATTAATTTAAGTAGTTGGAATATGGGTTTTTTCTTCATTACCATTTATCCTTATAATTCTGAGTTTCTTACATTATATATAATGAGCATGCACTAATTTTATAAAGAAAATAGAAAATAAACTTTGTATCTATAATAAAATGTTGCACAGACACTCCTTAGAACAACACAGACAGTACTGACAATGATGGTTCTACTTATGATTTTTTGACTTCATAATGGTGTGAAAGCAATCCACATTTACTAGAAATAATACTTCAAATTTTGAATTTTGATCTTTCCTCAGGCTAGCAACATGCAGTACAATACTCCCTTGTGATGCTGGGTGGTGGCAGTGACATACCTCCTAGTCAGCCATGTGATCATGAGAGTACAAGTAAACAACCCAAACTCTACAATGTGCTGTGTTGCCAGCATTTTTTGGATATAGTGTTTTGTGTTTTCACTTCCCATCATGCCTACAAAACACCCATCTGTGTCTCCTGCTTCTGCTGAGAGAGGAAGGCAATTACTCTTGAGATGAAATTCAAGATAATTGCCTAACTGTAGGCTAATGTAAGTGTTCGAGCACATTTCAGGTAGGGTAGGCTAATCTATGATGTTCAGTAGGTTAGTCATATTAAAATGCATTTAAGACTTATGACATTTTCAATTTATTCATATGATGGGTTTATTGGGACATAACCCCTTTGAATAAAAGAGTAGCTGTACTTTCTTTTGGTTGATTCTAAACAGACTGAAAAGCTCGGATCAAGTTTATACAAAAGCTTCAGATCAAAAAGTGTTTTCAGGGATGCTCCCAAAACATGCTGAGAAAGCTGGTTTTGCCCTTTTACCAATTCCTCCTAGAATTTGCTTGTAATTAAACTGCCATATTGTATCAAGTTAGGATTAGGTTCAGCTTCAAGTAACAGAAAATCCAAAACATAGTGATTAAAGCAATTAATTTATTGCTCTCTCATTTAAAAAAGAAAAGGAGAGGCAAATAATTTCTAAACTGCTCACTCAGAAATCCTGCAAAACAATTATGCTTGTATCTCCTCGGCCAGAAGTTGACCACATAGGTGTACTCAACTACAAAGAGGTTAGAAAATGTAGTTATCCGTCTGGATATACTATCCTGAAAAACTTGAGCTTCTGCTACTGAGACAGAAAGGGAGAATAGATTGTTCTGTTACTAAGAAAGAAAGGGTAACATTTAGCAGCCTCTGCCAAAAGTCTCTATTAGCCACCCTGAAGAAGTTATACAAAAATAACAGCCAAGGTGTGCTTTCTGCTTTTGTACTATCCCTGGAGTGAGGGAACAAAGAAGTAACTGAACAGGGGAACAACTGTGCTTGCCAGCAAAACCTCTACTAAAATTAAATAAATTTTAATTTGGTAAAGTAATTCAATTGAAAAAATAATTACTTGATGCTAACTTGGTAATCCGTACATAAATAATTTTTACGCATAAGTATTTAACTCTATACAGTATTCCCCCTATAGTCTCCTCTAATCTATATTGCGTTTCACATCATCTTTCTTACAGAAAAATCAAATTCATTTTGCAGGTAAAACTATTAGTCTCGATAAGACTGAACGTCTCAATTCCAAGACCTGTATTTGTGTCTTAAGATATGTTCAAGGCAGAGAATTAAAAAGGGCAGAGAAAGACCCTAGAGGTAGGAGAAGCCTTCTTTTACCGAAGTGCACATGACCCCAGTGGTTTCATGCAAGCTAGCTAAGTGCTCTACAAAACTTGGATTTCTGAGGTATTAATCCATTTGGAGATTTCCACATCTCCCCACAAATCTCTCTAAGATGTCCTAGGGGTCATGACCCCAATTTTAAATGAGAAGAGATTAGTCATTACTCTAAATAGAACTCTGGTAGACTTGCACCTAGTTAAACATTTAATTTAAAAAATTAACTGTAAAGAAGAAATCTGTGTGGAACAATGGATATGACAGTAAGTTATTTTTTGAAAAGGTATTTTTCAAAAGATGCCATCTCCCAGCTAAAACCCGATATAAAGGCTAATACTCAAGAGAAACTCCTTGAAAAGTGGAATAAATGAATTCAAAGCAAAGTCTAAAATATCACCACAGATATCAATTAGTGTCACAAAAATAGAAGAGACAGGTTACTCAAAGGAGAATTTTCTAGTGAATTGGGAGACACCTGTGCTTCTTGTATCTCTAAGGGGATAAAATGAGTAGCATACATAAAAATAGTATCTACTAGCCCTAATTCATGTTAAATTCATCAACTTATACACTTTATGGATTTTAGCTTCCCTGATAGATCAAAATTGTTTCAGAAAAGAAGGCAAAGAATAAGAAAATAGGCAAATGGCATAATAGAAAGCACACCCAGTTGGTACCATCTCCTGAACATGCAGGGTTGGTCCAGTCAATTTCTTAACACTTTTTCCAATTCTATTTAAAATTACTCCAACAGAACAGTTTCCACAACTTTTTTTTTTTTTGGCAAACTATGTCATGGATAAATTGGGAAAATAGTTTGATACTAAAATGAGATTTACTGCACATTATACAAAAATTAACTCAGAAGATTATAGACTTAGATATAAATCTAAAACTATAAAACAACTCAAAGAAAACATAGGGGAAAACCTTTCAAGCCTTGGGTTAAGCAAATATTTCTTGGATATGACACTGAACACACAATCCATGAAAAAACAAATTGATAAATTGGACTACATCCAAATTTAAAATGTCTACTCTTTGAAAGAGTGTTACTAGAATAATAAGACAAGGCAGTGATTGGGAGGAAATATTTTCAAATTATATATCTGATAAAGAACTTGTAGACTGACGATGTAAAGCATTGACATCAAAAAAAAAAAAGAAAAAAAAAGAAAACCCAATAAAATGGACAAAATATTTAACTATACACTTCACCAAAGAAGATATACAAATGGCCAATAAGTAGAAGATGCTCATATCATTAATTCCTAGAGAAACACCAATTAAAATTATAATAAGATACTATTATATACCTTTGACGATGGCTAAAATTAAAATAACTAACCATACCAAGTGATGGTGAGGATATGAAGGAATTGTTACTCTCATGTAATGCTAGAAATGGAAAATAGTACAATCCCTTTTGAAAATGGGTTGGCAATGTCTTAAAAAGTTAATCCAGCCATTCTATTCCTAGGTATTTATCCAAAACAAATAAAAGCATATGTGTGTGTGTGTGTGTATATATATATATATACACATATATATATATACACACACATATATATATATGCTTTTATTTGTTTTGGATAAAATAAATCTAAAAAAAACCCAAAAACTTGTCTCTATACTTCCTCTAAATTCAATAGCATTTATTCCCTGCATCATTTATTTGGGAAATATATGCTCTGCCTTACATGGTTGGCATCTTTATCGTATGTCTAGTTTTTTTTTCCTCTCT
>PVKE010009045.1:0-45950 GCA_004027555.1 Craseonycteris thonglongyai | reverse complement strand
TTGTACAGAACGTGGCTGGAAGGAATGATAAAGAGTCTGCTATTTTTCTTCTGGTCAGTTGAGAGCCTGGAAACTGGAAGAGGGGGAACTAGAGGGTGTCTTTGGGTACCCTCTTTTCTGTCATACAGGGCTCGGCTTATGCTGTTCAAAATGGCCTGAACAAATGTTTAAAGAATAACAGAGGGGGGAGGAGAGGGAAAGGAGAGTTGGGGGGGGGGCGGTGGGAGTGGGCACCAGATATATGGTGTTGGAGGGGGAGCTGATTCTGGGTGATGGGCACATAATGCGATGCATGGGTGATGTGATGTGGACTTACCCATCTGGAAACTATCTAATTGTTACCAATCAATGTCACCCCAATAAATTTAACAATAAAAAAAAAAAGATTTTGTTTATGGTCATGGAACAGTTCTGTATGTTTGCTATGGTGGCAGTTACATGAATTTATATATGGGAAAAGACTGTACAGAACTATACACACAAAAATAAATTCAGGTTAAAAACTGGTGAAAACTAGTCAATAGTTTAGTGGTTACCTGAGGGTAAGGGGAATAGAGGAAGTGGTGGGGAGCTAAATATTTGGTGATGGAAAGAAAGCTGACTCTGGGTGGTGAATATATATTGTATGTAACACACAAACAAAGTACTATAGAGTTGTACACCTGGAGCCTATATAATTTTTACTAACCAATGTACTTAACAATTTAACAATAAAAAAATGTTTTTTAATTTTATTTTTTTTTAACTGAACTGGGGGCCTCACCGCATTCGGGAAGCACACCCCAGTTCAGCATGTGGATCCACCTGGGCCAGAGCCGGGATTCGATCCTCGGTTCTCGGGGGTTCAAAGCGAGCGCTTAACCCGCTGAGCCATCCCGACTTTCCCAAAAAAATGTTTTTTAAATGATGAAAACTAAGTAAGTTTAGTTAACAGTGATACATCATTGTCAATTTCCTGGTTTTGCTGTCTTACTAGAACTTTGAGATGTTACTATTGGGAAGCCATGTAGGGATCCATAGGACTCTGCTAATTTTGCAATTTCTTGTCGGTCTACAATTATTTCAAAATAAAGGTGTTGTTGTTTTTTAATAATGACGGGGGAGAAAAGGGTATAGGTATAGGCATACCTCAGAGAAACTGCAAGTTTGGTTCCAGAGCACTGCAATAAAAGAAGTATCTCAATAAACCAAGTTGTAATCTTTTTGCTGGTGGAGGCTCTTGCCTTCAGTTTATAAAAAACACTTCACCTGTGGGGCATAATAATGTGAAGCACAATAAAACAAGGTATGCCTGTATAGGTGAAATGACACCAGCCATTAATTTCTAATTGTTGAAACTAGGTCACAGATACCTGGAGACTCATACTACTATTTTTTAGCTCCTCAAATTTTTTCCATAATAAACGGTTAATGAAAATATAAGAAAGCTATATATCAAAATATTAACAGCAGCTTCTCCAGTTGATTTGATTTTTATTTTTGCTAACATGTCTTTAACCCTTTTCTTATAAATTTCTTAAATAAAACAATTTTGGGGGAAGATGGGATGGCTCAGTGGGTTGAGCGCTCACTTTGCAGCCCCAGAGCCCAAGGATTGAATTCCAGCCCCAGCCCATGCAGACCCATATGCTGAACTGGGGTGTGCTCCCAGTTCAGTTCTTGCTGGAGCCTATGTGGAAGTCTCCTGGCCCAGTTTCTGTCCTGTACAGCCCCGCGCCCACCTGTGGAGTGAAACTATATGGAAAACTAATGCTGTCAACTATGGAGACTGCTCTGGGCCCTCCCACTTCTCTCTGTCTCTCTCGGTCTCTCTCTCTCTGTCAAAAAACAATAAAAATAAATCTTAAAAAAAAAACAAAAAACAATTCTTAAAGAAATCTTCACTCATATGGTCTTTTATCTTCATAGTTTTACTCATATTTTAAGAAGTAGCACTACAGAAAAAATTTTTAAACATAAGAACTCTATTAATACTTCTTATGACAACATAGCTTAATTGGAAAATATCTCATTTAAATGCCCTATTTCATTCAATTACATTTCACCTGAAAGTTCCAACACTCTTGCTAGAATAGAATATAACTCACCATTATAGTGATCCTCACACAACACTCAGATATCTAAAGTTTAAGACACCATAAAACATTTTAACAATTCCAATTGAGTATGCATTCTCAATGTTGTCTAAAATATCATAACTTTGTTTAAAAATTTTATGTGCTTTTTTAAAATTGTTTAAAAATTGTATGTGCTCTTTTTAAATTTTCAATGTTTTTGTAAAAAGCAAATGCTGAAAATACAATGGTTACAAAACTGTGCTGAAGAACTCAACAAACATGTGAATCTGAAATAGTAACAATAAAGTCACTGAATACTAAGACTCTCACAATGCAATTTTGATTTTATTTGTATATCAAGGAAAAAATGATACAATACCACTTCCCTTAGTAATAATTTAAATCAATTTTAATTAAATAAGTTAAAATTAAATTATAATAGAAATAACAAGAGATCTGAGCTCTGCATTATCTGTGGGATCTTGGATAAGTCACAATCCCTCTGAAACTTCATTTCCTTATCTACAAACTAAAAGTTATACTTGTTAAGTCTTCCAAGTTCAAAATCCTATGTAATGATGCTCTAAAACTACACTTTCTAACCTCTGACCCATGATCATTCTAATGACATCTTTGGGAAAATATAACAGATGTGATATGGAAATGCCATTATAAATACTTTTTAAGATTTATTTTATTGTTTTTAAGAGAGAGAGAGAGAGAGAGAGAGAGAGAGAGAGAGAGAGAGAGAGAGAGAGATAAGGGGGAGGGCCCAGAGCAGTCTCCACAGCTGTATGTCATGACATAGTTTTCACTTCACAGGTTGGGCATGGGGCCACACAGGGTAGGAACTGGGCCAGGGGCCTCCAACAAGGAAGATGCGCCTCTGGCAGGAGCCAAACAGAGAAGGGGGAAGCTCCCACATGGAAAGCCCGCCTCGAAGGGAAGCAAACTGGGGTGGGAAGCAAACCCCAGTTCAGCATATGGGTCCCACATTGGCCAGGACCCAGACTCGATCCCTGGACCTGGGGGCTACAATGGGAGTGCTCAACCCAAGGAGCCATCTCCGCTTCCCCATTATAAATATTATAACACAATTACATAATATACATAATTGTTGTTCATTATAACATTTTAAATAACTTTTATAGTTTTAAATTATTTGGGAGATATTATTAGCTTCGGGTTTCTCAACAATGTTACTGACATTTTGCACTGGATAATGGGCTATCCTGTGCATTTTAGGATGTTTAGCACCCACTAGATACCAGCAGAATACCCCATTGTGACAACCAAAAATGTCTTCAAATATTTCCAAAGTCACCTCTTGTGAAGAACCTCTGTTATTAGATTAAAAACTTTCAGGGTTCTTTGGAGATGGAAAGGAGGAAGAAGAAAGATTGTTCTCATTTCTGTGATATAGGAGGAAAGGCGTAAAAAAGGCTAGGAATGAAAAAAACAAAAAGGTTCCCCAGCAACTCACATACTATAAAAAAGAAAAGGTATTGTTTTGTATGAGGCCTACTGAAAAACATTAACCAAATATTACTGTGCAGACTTAATGTAGTAATAATAATGAGAATAACAGTATAAAAAGTTGAGGAGAAAATCCACAGGTATTCCATCCTCAATAAAAAAAGCCAAAGGTTTTTAAATCAGAGATTAATGAAGTTAACATAATTATTCTTCTCCCTAGCATTTATGAGGAAACTAAACATTCTCAAGTTACCTGCTATGCTCTAACCACTTAGCATGCCCATATGAAAAACACATCCAATCTATAGTTAATTACAATAAGCATCTGTTTTAATCAAGTTTAAGTGTGCTCCACATGCCATGAAAAGTAACATTAAGGAATATCCTCAAATCCTTTATGTATTTAAAAGGCCAAAGACATTCAGTGTGGAGAAACCATGCTTAAATGTTACAACAGAAAATTAAATGTTCACACATTCACTTTTTGGTTCTTTAATAGTCATTGTAAAATCAACTCAGCCATATTTTTTCCATCAAACAGATAAATACCTAGTTTCCTTAGTCTATTCTTGGATAGGTCACCAGACTGGGAATAAGAGACCCAGAGTCTATTCCCAGCTGCAAAACAGATTGGTAATCTCAAGCAAATTATTCACTCAGGTTAAGGTTCTATACCAGTATCATGCTGACAATACTGAAAATCTGCCCAGAAACAAGCACTGAGAAACCCAGGACTTCCTCCTGCACCCAAAGGACAACTGCAAACGTATTTTTAGATGTATTAAATCTAAAAATCTGAATAGGATTTTATTTATAGCAGCGTTTAACATACTTGAAATTTCAAAACTGTGTGGTGCCTTTACCACTGCCCTCTATAAAATAAATGTTATTTTATCTCCACGCCTGATCTTGCAAAACTATATGCACAGTACACAAATCATAATTATTATGTAAAGCCAAAAAAGCTGTTTTTAATGCAAGCTCTTGGGAAGGGTTTGATTTTGCATTTCCTAACTTTATCCAGCTTTCAGTCTGCAATACAAGTAGTTCTTTCCTGGCACTACAAGAGCTTCACAAAGTATAGAAGGTAAAAGTGTGCTCCGTAGCCTAAATCTGGAAAGGCCTTAGGACTGTCCTTACCACTAAACATGCAGATATTACTAGCACAACCAATATGCAGATAGTGTTGTACATTTTTTGCTTTTGATACCCATGAGACCAAGTTACCCATCTGACCTTTTCACACACCATGAAACTGTAAACACAATGCAGTCCAAAAGTCTTCAAAAAAAAAAACAGGGTTAAGAGGGAAAAATGGGTGTCAGTTAACGTTGGGCCGCCCCCGCTGTCAGGCAGACACTTGTTAGCTGCCGAGAAGCCACTCACGAAGTTTGCCATCTCGCTGCGGGAAGGGGCCGCGACTCAGCCGCGGGCCCCGACCCGGAAGACCGGTGTCTGGGAGGCCCCACCGCCTGCGGAGGCCCCGGGCGCGCCAGCCACCAGGGCAGGAAAAGCCCCGGCTTCTCCGCGCTGCTCCGCCACCTTCCTGCACACGGGAGCACTAACGCACGCACACGCACGCGCACACTCACACATGTACTCAACAAAAGGAAGCCTTGGGAGCCGCGTGCGAAGGCTTGGTGTGTTCGGGAAAGCCCCTCCCTCGGGGCTCCCCGCGCGGCCCCGGGCCTGCTCACTTACTGGAGCGCCTGTGGTGAGCGGATCCCGGCAGCCCGGCCCACGGGCAGGCTCTGCTCGGCCCCGCTCCCGGGCGGTGCCCGCGGCCGCGCCGCGGCTCTGGGCCCACTACCCGCGCGACTCCGCAACGCTGCTCCGCCCGCCGCCGAGCCCAGCTGGCAAAATCCCTCCCGCGTGGCTGTCGGACCGGGCCGGGTCTCCCTACTTACCAAGTACCGTAGAAGAAAAAACTATTAGGCTTAATTATCCTCTGTAAAGTATCCCACCCCTACTAACCATGGGATAGTTAAGCCCCTTCCCTAACTGAGCCACTAATCAAAAATAGAATCCAGCACAATAATACTCCTTTAAAAAAATCTCAGTAACCTGTTCCTTAAACCTTTCTCTTTTCTCCATGCCTTAATTTACCCATTTTAATGTGTCCTTCCTTTCTTGTTTTTAACCTAAGAACTGCAGTTTCCCAAAAGAATAATATTCCTTAAACCATCTTTCCAATTTTACTCTTTTGAATTTTACCTTTCATCTTCTTACCTATTCAAAATCTCTCCACAATTTTTATAATTTTTATCAGCTCCCACCAAATAATTCATAAATAACTTTCTCAAACACTGCATTTTATCTGTACCCTCATTCCCTGAAAGCTAACACTATCCAACTTAACACATAAATTTGCTCCGAATTGCCCTCAAATTTTGTGAACCTATTTCAGAGGCCACCAGCCACTGAAAAATCCTTTTCTTAAGCATACCTCCAATAACCTGACAATCTTGCCAAATATTCTCTACCAATTCATTTGAATTACTCGTAACTCAAGACTACCAGCTCATTTCCCTAAAGACTAATTATAGAACTTAATCAAATTAACACATTATCTCTCCACTATATGTATCTATACATGCAGGTGTGTGTTGACAAACACACATACACAGAAATCTGCAAAATATCAAGTGTGTATGTCATTCTAATCTCCTGGATATTGGCTCTTCTCAAATTGACAAGGAAAAAACTACCCATACCAACCAGGATTTTCAGGCATCCAACAACTATTCTGTAAAGTCATTTATCTATGTTAAGTTAATATAACTATTACTTGAAACATACTCTTTCCATTTCTACTATAATCATTCCCAACTTTGACAAAAGACAAAGTCTGATATAAATGAATACTGTTGCAGAACAGGACAAGCATAATAAGTCTGAGCAGAGACACAAGCCAAAAAATGGTCTATAGGTCTTATATATAATCAATGGAAAAAGATAAAGGTTTCAAACCCTGAGGTTATATGTCCATGATTTTAAAACGAAACAAACAAACAAGAGTGTTTCACTTCAGCCATAACTGTATTTTGTTTCTGGAATTGGCAAGATAGCTCCTTTAGAGATGTTCAATAAATGATAAATAACTAGAAATAAAACAAGAAAGCATTTTTAGACCTGTATATCTGGAAGTCACCCACATACAGGTAATAAATGAAGTGAGAAGACAGCAAACCTGCCTCCTAAGAACACTAAGAAATGAGATAAAGTCATTTAGACAAAAAAAAAACAAAACTATAGAGGCTATGTTAGATCCCTTAGAACACCTCCTTCCTACCATCCACCCACTTTTTACCTGAACCTCACAAATTATCATCTCACAATTTTTGCAAACAAGTCTGAAGTGGTTTTGAGGCACTCGAGTAGAAATCAAAGATCTCACTGTCTCTCTCACTTTAAAATTGTTCTCTATCACTAAAAAAAAATCTCTTTGCAGTTCAAATCACTCAAATCATTCCATTTGTAACACCTACCAAGGTCCAGAATACCTTCCCACCTTCCTACCTCAAAGATTTCATTTCTATTTTGTCCCATATTCAGCCATTATTCTCAGAGACTTCAAAAAATAATGCTGAAGAACTTTGTACACTCTAACCTACCAACTCCTAAAACCTTCATCTGTATTTCAGCCACCCATGCATATAAAACTAAAAACAGATCATCAGTTGGAAGTGCTGTATCACTAGAACTGTAACTTCGGAAACCCTTTATTTTTTAACCACAACTACTTTATTTTCTAGTTCTACACCTGCTCTTTACATTTTAGCTTCACCTGTCTCCCCATACAATTTGAATTTTTCCATCAGTTATTTTAATACTGCCCACTCCAGAATATCATGACTTTCCATTATATTCATTATCTCCCTATTGATAGACAATGTTCACCATGTTTTCTCCACACCCACCCAACACACTGGGTGTTAAGCACCACCAGAAAGCTATGAAATTGTCTACAATTGATGTATTCTAAATACAACTCTCATCTACTTGATTAATCCAAATCACTTTTATATTTAAACCCTTAATCCCATCAAATACACAATCTATCCCATAAAATTCCTTTAAATCACAGCTTCTCCACCTCTTCTCAGATCCTCTTTAATGCTTCTAAAATTCTGTATCTTCACCCATCTGTTACTTCTTGCCTCCAGTTTTAGAAAGAGTTGTTCCTCCTTCTTAAAATAAGTTTCTTAGTACAATTTCTATAAGCAATGCTTCCATATTATCCCAATCCACTCAGTCCTTTACCCCCATGCATTCTGGTTCTCTTGAAAACCAAAAAAAAAAAAAACCAAAAAAACAAAAAAAACAGAGGAAGCTGGGATGGCTCAGGGGGTTAAACATGGATCTTCCAGCCCAGCCCCAGGGTTTGAGGAGCAAGTCAGAGCTCCAGCCCATGCAGACCCATATGCTGAACTGGGATGTTCTTTCCATGTGGGAGGCCCCCTGGTTCAGCTCCCAGCTTGCAGTGTGGGAGGCCCCCAGCCTGGTTCCCACTCTGCACAGCCCCTGCCCACCTGTATAGAATGAAACCATGTAGAAAATTGATGTCGTGCAACTATGGAGACTGCTCTGGGCCCTCCCCATTCTCTCTGTCTCTTTCTGTCTCTGTCTCTCTCTCTGCCAAAACACTAGAAAAATATTAAAAAAAAATAAAAATTTCTATGTACCAAATCCTATGACCCATCCACCACCCAAATCCTTTCCTTCTCTGGCAATGACACTTGAATGACCTCCTTTGGTTTATATCACTTGTACCACATGAGCTTTCTCTAATTCTCTCCCCTCCACAGTTTCTATCTCTTAATCATTGCTTCTACATTTCCATTCCCCAGCTCCCAAAAATAATCTTTAAACCACCACCCTCTGCTACAATCTAATTTATTCCTGAGGAATCAGAACATAATGATTTCTTTTTAACTAGATTCTTCAATTACTGCTTCAATTAACACCTCAATTATCAGTCCAAATAATTTCATAGCCATCAGCTCCACACCAAATCCAGAATTAGTAGCTTCAATTATCAACTCTATATACATATTTCCAAATCTCTGGTGGACCTCTCTCCTCAGCTGAATCCAGTGTTTTTAATTCTAGCTACATAATTCCCCTTGGATACTTCCATTGGAGCCTCGCATACCAGTCAACTAATGGAACCATTCTTCCCCACAAAAATAGTTCTGCTAAGTGATCCAACTATTACTATTAGTTGGATCCACCCACCACCATTCTCACAGCCACTCATGTTAAAAGACCTAGAATTTCCCTTAACTTTTCTTGTTCACTTTTTCTCCATTGCTTCCCAAAACCCATTTGCCATCATACAAGAGCTGTCTGGAAAAAATCCAGCCATTATAAATACAGCAAGAACAATTACATGGCTGGATGCTTTCTGGACAACCCTCTATCCTTCAATTGTTTCTTTTAAGTAATTTTTATATCTATCACTTTCCTTTTATTCCTACTACCACCATCCCAAACTTAGACTCTCAACACTTCACATTTTTGTCAAGACTTCTAACTCTGTCTCCTAATCACTAGTTCTCTTCATTGCAAAACAAACAAAAAACAGGTCATCAGATTAGAATTATTAAAACTATCTTATTTCCCCCTTCAAAAATCATCAATAGTCCCCCACTGCATACTGAGTCAAGTAAACACTCCTTCCACTTCCAAAGAAATTGAAACTACTCAAATGTCCAGCAATCATGGAATGGATAAATACTCTATGGTATATTAATATAATGAAATCTCACAGAGCAATGAAAAATAATGAACTACGGCTATCTGTATTATGGGTAAATCTCACAGACATATTCATATGTTCAGCATAAGAAAGCAGACACAGAAGTATGATTCTACTTATATGATATGCAAAAGCACACAAAACTACTCTGCTGTGATACAGGTAAGAATAGTTACTTTTGGTTGGAGGCGACATCGACTTGGAGATGACACCTGAAGAAGCCTTCTAGGGTGTGGGAAATGTTCTATATATGGAACTCAAAAGTGGTTACATAATTGTATACCTAAAAAATTTCATTAACCTGTACCCTTAAAATCTGAGCATTTATATGTTACATCTAACTTCTATACAGTTTAGTCTGTATTTTTAGATGTTTCAACTACTTTACAGCTTTATTTCCCTAAATTCCAGTTAATCTAGACCACCAACCTCTAAACATATCCAGAACCCTTCTGTCACTCATATCACTCATATCCCTCTTCTTGGAATGCCAACTCTCACCATCTTGCTGACTATAATCCTATTTATCCTTCAAGGTCTAAGCTATACCAATTCCTCCACAAAGTTGAACTTGCCATAGTACATCTGTCAATAGACAAATGTGTGCACATTTTTGTCCCTGGATAAACTCCCAAAGAACATGAACTGTGTTGGATATAAACATGTATCCTACCTGCCTACCATGGAATCTTACACGTAATAAGTATACAATACAAAAGTATTCCCTGAATGAATAAATTCTACAGTCCATCAAAAGCATCCTTCAATCTCATCCCACCCTCTCAAACTCATCCATCACATTCTCCATTCACAATTTATTTTTCAGTTTACATATTTAATCATTCAACAAATAACTGAGGACCTACTATACAACAGAAACTGTAACTACTTAATAATCCCACTAAAAACTAGCAAAAAAGGGTAATTCAATTTTAGCTACTGCCTTTTGAATCTTTCTACAACTCTAGATTTCCAGTCATCGTCCCCTCTTTTCTCCATCCAATTACATCCCACCATCTCATTTCTAATCTTGTTGTTATCAAACTCATTTGAGTCCTTCTTGGTTTCTCCGCTAGCCTCCTAACTGGGTTCCTCACCTCCAATCTAACTCTACCACCATACTTGCCCCCAATCTATCCTGTATGGTAAAGCTTTAGTCAGATTAAGTAGTCTAATATACAGTACTTGATTTGATTCTCAAAAAAGTTCTATAGCTATTTAATCCTCAAATCTTTGCCAGATAGTATAATGATAATCAATTTCCTGATGAGAAAACTGAGTCTCAGAAAGGAAGTAATTCTCTCCATAATCATAGCACAGTAAACAGAAGGGCCATACTAAAACCCAGCTTCTGTTTGCTTACCAAGCAGAACACTTCATCCTATCAAATACAAACTAATAATCCAGCTTTCAAAGCCATCCATTTTCTACACAACCCCACATGACTCTCCTCCTACCTTATATTAATATATTATACCCTATTCATAAACTCTATCTTCCAAACAACAGGTTGTGATCAATTATTTAGTCAGTCCTGAAATCAGCTGAATGAGTGACAGTCATCCTTCTTCTTCTTAGCCTAACAGAACAGAAAACATTTGAGTACATCCAACATGGTAAGGACTGTTATTGTTATTAAAACTTTTTGTTTTATACATACAAACAAACATTCCCACATGTACATACATGTATTAGGTGAAAATGTAATATGCATTTCTTACTGTGGGCCATAGAAAAAAATTAACTTACTCTTCTCTATATATCCTTGGCTTCTCACCTCCAAACCCTTAGCTTTTACTAATTCCTCAGGTAGGAAGAAATGCTCTTTCCAGTAATTTCTGCCAGTCAGGATCCTATCCATCCCTTCAAAGACTATCTAAAATGTCACTTGCAAACCACTAAATGCAGTCCCAGGTTTTTCCCTAGTCAAATATATTTACTCTCTCTTCACTTCAGTAACATTTCGGTATTTTTATGATACATGTGCAATCATAGTGTAGGTCTTAGTGCACAAATCCAGTTCCCTCATTAGAATATAAATCTCAAAGGATTTATCCCTGACTTCATCTAACAATGCTCTTCTTGCACATAACTAAAGTGCATTATCTGTGGACTAAAGAAAACACATTATCATTTTTTTGAAACCTGTTATAAATCAACATAATAAATAATTTCTACTACATTCCAACTTGTTAACGACTATCCTTCAAATAGTCTTACCATCTTCCTCCCCAAAATAGCTACATATTTCAAATGATCCTCTTTACCTTCAATCTTCTCATTTTCCTCTAAACACAACCTGTCATATATTAATCTTTTCCTTCTTTCAGAATCATATTTTATCAGACAACACCTTTCCTTCATCTACTTATCCTCCACTTTATTCCTAGTTTTCTAACATCCATAACGATAGATTTTATCTTCTTTTTTCAATTTTTAAAACCTTTTCTTTATTACTATTGACATACAATGTTATTAAGTTTCAGGTGTACAAAACAGCAGCGTGATTAGATATTTATATACCCCACAAAGTGATCACCCTATTAAGCCTATTACTCATCTGATATTGTACAGTTATAATATTAACTTTATTCCCTATGCTGTACTTTACGTCCCTAAAACAATTTTTTTTCAATTATAGTTGACATTCAGTATTATTTTATACTAGTTTCAGGTGTAGATCTTATATTCTTTAAAAAGATTTTTCTTTCATTTTCTCTTCAATTAGACTTCTTCAATTATTTTAGTTCATGTATATATATTTGGAAGCCCCAATAAATTCTTTTGTAGAAAAAGACCGGTTGCCAATAAATTTAAACAAACAGAAAGCATATGGATAATTTAGATCTCCTAAATTATCTCAGATACTTTCTCATTCATTCATTTATTCAATGAGCATGTGTCTACTGGACATATGCCCTCAACTCTCTATTCTGTTCTGTAATTCAGAAAGCAGCTTTGAGAAAAAAAGCATGTAGGAAAATGCCAGAATTAACAGAGCCAAGCTGACTCATGCTCTTCACTCACAAGAGACCAAGTAATTTGTGGTGTACAGAATCAAAAAAGGAAAAACTTAAAAGTTACACTAGACATTGATGGAAATAACCCCCACCCCCTAGTTGTTCCAGGGGGCTCAACATCTACCCAGCAAGAGTAGATTTGAAAAGGAACAAACCAGTAGGAGTAGCTAAAATGAAATAGGCAGAAAGCATTCAGACAAAAATAGATCAGTACTCTAGGTTCATTCTAGGGCTGCAAGAGAAATTTGGAGCAATTTAGTTCCTCTCCTGAGATCCCTAAGGAATCCTTTCAAATATCTAGCTAAAGTATGGTACACTGAAATCCTTTCCCCAAACCTTAGCCAATGTTCATTTCTGCATTCTCTGAACTCCTAAAGCACTCACTGTCTGTACAACTCATTTAGGAAATTACTCATAAACTCTCGTTCACAATAATGAAACTATTTACAAAAATACCCAGAATTTACTTACATATTAAAATCAAAGTGGTCCTCTTTAAATTATTTACCTTGGGAGTCTATCATTTATTCATTTATTCACCCCATTCATCCAATGATCTGATACATTTAAGTAACATTTATCTACTGCCTAACTATGTACATATGAACTGTCACCAATGTTCAAAATGTTTCCAACTTCCTCTTTGGGAGTGTTTTCCAAAGTCAGTTAATAAGTCAACCAAAATAAAATCATCCCTATTTCCGTAACTAAATAAATTTAGACCGAAGCTATTCTTTATTCAGTCTGCTTGATATCAACAGTTCTTCAGCATTTCTAAAAATCAAATCTTCCAAACTAAAAATATTTGTCACCAATGAGACTATTCAGAATGACATTATGCTCTATATTATTTGTAATTGTGCTAACCTACAGGGATTATGAACCCCTACAGGACAGAGATGTTTTACTCATCTTTATAAACTCCCTCCCCCAACCGCACACAATAGGTATTCAATAAATAGGTAAAGTGTACAGAATGTGCTAGAGGCTTAGAAGGTAATTCAGAAAAGCCATTCCAAAAAAGTTCTGAACACTTCTGAAAATAATTATCAAACTACAAAAATTCTCATCAAAGGTATAGTTTTGATATTTGTTTTAAAGAGTCAATTTTCTGAAACTTGTTTTATTTAAAGATTTATTTTATTGAGAGGAAAAAGAGAGAGAAGGGGGTGGGGGGCAGAGCAGTCTCTATAGCTGTACATCATTAAACATGATGTGGCTTCATTCCACACAGGTGGATGTGGGGCTGTGTGGGGCGAGAACTGAGCTGGAGGCATCCCACATGGGAGGTGAGAACCTTCTCCACTGAGCCATCCCTGCGGTTACCAGTTGTGCTGCAGTTCAGCATATGGGTTTGCACAGGCCACAGCCAGGATTCAATCAGACCTTGCAACTGCAAGGCAAGCGCTCAACCTGTTGAGCTATCCCAGTATCCCCCAATTTCCTGAAATCTCACACTGCTACTAAATTAATTCAAAACTGCCTTTCTTCCCTTAAAACAGGGGTGTCAAACTGGCGGCCCACAGGCCGCATGCGGCCCCCGAGGTAATTTTTTGTGGCCCACGATGCTCTGAAATAAAATGAAAGGCTATTTTCTTCATAACAATTTTTTCTATTTTATTTCAGAGCATCGTGGGCCACAAAAAATTACCACAGAGGCCGCATGCAGCCCGCGGGCCACCAGTTTGACACCCCTGCCTTAAAAGAATATAAATATTATGAATTCCTTGAAGGAAGAAACTTTATCTAACACACTTTTATTATCTTAAAAAATGAATTATGGGGAAGCCGGGATGGCTCAGTGGGTTAAGTGCTCACTTTGCAGCGCCGGGGACCAAGGATCGAATCCCGGCCCCGGCCCGTGCGGACCCATATGCTGAACTGGGAGCTCCCCTAGTTCAGTTCTCTGTCTCTGTCTCTGTATCTCTCTCTCTCTCTCTCTCTCTCTCTCTCTCTCTCTGTCAAAAACAATAAAATAAATAAATCTTAAAAAAAATGAATTACAATTAAATCAGATTCTTAAAACAGCTAAAAATCTCTAAGTAGCCATTGAGGCCTGAGGTAAGAAAACCCAAATTAAAACAGCCCAACTCCAGACCAGATTTACGGTACTCAAACTAAACTAGTCTCAGATTAGAAGAGAACCTTTGGTTACACACTTTTGATGTTTTTGCAACTGTTAAAAGACAGTTCCATTCTAATCCACTGTCTTCTTTCCTTAAATTCAAAGGTCTTCCCCTGTTGGATATCCCGTTTGTCCTTCACTCTCTCAAACTCAAACACACATACACAATCTTGTCTGCATAACCCACATAGTGCTCAGCAATTTCACACATTCCCACTATTATCACTAAAGCAATGAATACTACTATCTATCAGTCATTCCACAGGTATCTATTAAGCACTTAAGAATCAAGCTGTTGTGTGTCGCAGGAGTTTAAAGAAAGTCAACTGTAAAGCAGGTTACAAAACAGCCTCCATTTGCAAAACAAAAAGAGGATAATTACCACAAGCAAAGACAACATTTAACAATATAATCTATATGTGAATGTTGTTTTTATTCAAAATACGAAAGAGTCTCAAGGATTGGCATTACTTAAACAAGACTTTCTCAAATCCGGGCAAGATCTTTCTACTATTCTCCCAATCCCAGTCACACTGATTTGGTGATACTGCACCTCATACACAAATTCCAAAACCCAGTATTTTATGAATCTATCCTAATATATGAGCAACACACCTTTTCCCACCACATTACCAACATATCCGTGGCTTAAATATGCTAATTTCCTTATAAACAGCCACAAATCTCAGTCTCAGCACTGTAATTTAAATCTCCTTCACACCAACTATATCCAAATGTCCTCAGAATTTTTTACCTTTTCTACAGCCTCCCACAAAATTATCACCATCTCCATCATATACTGCCCCTCCCTCCACAAAAAAGAAACACATATTCATGCTATTCCATTCCTACCTAAAAACTAAGAATTGCCATAGAAGCATGGAAAGAACAATTAAGGGTCATTTTAATCCATTCCCAGATTCCCCACACTAAAACTCTCCAGAAAATTCAAGAGTACTGCACAGTTGACCTGGTAACTAATTCCAAGATGAACAACTATCATTGCCAAGCAACACCTACTCATCTCCAACTAGCAACCCTTATGCTGCAAAGATGTTATTTCCTACAGTCTACTCTTTCTTTCTTGCTTGCTTTTTTAAGATTTATTTTATTGAGAGGAGGAGAGAAGACAGGGAGAAGGGGAAAGAGGAAAAAAGAGAAAGGGAGGAGGGTCCAGATTAGTCTCCATAGTTGTACATCATTAGCTGTGACATGGTTTCATTCCACACAGGTGGATGTGGGGCCACATGGGGTGGGAACCTTCACCACCAAGCCAACCCAGCAATTACCAATTGCACTGCAGTTCAGCATATGAAGTTGCACAGGATGGGCTGGGAATCGAACCCCAGACCTCGTGATTGCGAGGCAAGAGCTCAACTGCTGAGCTATCCCTACATTACCTAGTCTTTCTTATATACATCCATCCATCAAACTTCCCTTTATCATCTCACCCAATATTTCCAGTCTAATATTAAAGGCTTTCTCTTTAAGTATATTATGTAAAGATATAAAGACTTTGAATAAGAAAGCTGAAATAGTCACTGTCAAGGGTTGAAAAGGAAAAGCAGAAAGGGGATAATGCCAATGACACAAATCCTTTCCATTCACTGTAAAAATTCTTGACTTGTTTATAATGACATTTGATCAATCAAGAAATAGTAGCACATTCCTAATATTTGTGGGCCTGGAGAAAAGCATGATGAGAACTACAAACATTAATGCTTAGAAGTAGTAGACTTCTGCATTTGAACAGGTGAGACGGGGATATTGCCTTTCATTGTAAGCTCCTTCAGTAAAATTTTATTTTTAAATTATGTATATGTATTATGTATTATTTCATATAATTTAAGAGGAGAGAAAAACAGTAGTGACATACTATATTTAAATCCATAAACTAACAAAAATTAAAAGAACTGATAGGGGAAGCTGGGATGGGTCAGTGCGTTAGGCACTCACTTTGCAGCCCCAGGGACCGAGGATCAAATCCCGGCCCCAGCCGTGAAGACCCATATGCTGAACTGGGGAGTGCCCCCAGTTCAGTTCTCACCGGGATGAGACTCTGGCCCAGTTCCTGCCCTGTGCAGCCCCAAGCCCACCTGTGGAATGAAACTATGTGGAAAAACCAATGATGTGCAACTATGGAGACTGTTCTGGGCCCTCCCCCTTCTCTCTGTCTCTGTCTCTGTATCTCTCTGTCAAAAACAATAAATAAATCTTTAAAAAAAAAAAAAAGAACTGATAAAATATTCAGTGCAGGTGAGGAGAAAACAGACCCTCTCATATTGCCTTGACAATAAAAATAGGCACATCCTACTATGCAATGTATTGAAGCATCCCTATAGTCATATATTTGATGTACTGACATAAGTTTTCCAGATTAAAAAAAAATAATCCTGGATTATTTCTATGAGAACATTTTTAATAAAATCCCCTCTCCAGTCTCATGCTAAATTATCACCCTCCTTTAGAGATATGTGCTAAATGAATGAATTTTTCTATCCCTCTCCCAAATTTCTTTCCATCTCACCTATTATTATTACCTCCATCCTCTACTTTCATGAAAAGATTTTTTATACTACTCTCTCCTCAGTTGAATTAATATTGCAATGTAATGTGTATACAAATCTTTAATAATCAGTTTCCAGGTGAATAAAGCTGATTTGTAATGTGAATACAATTTTTAAGAGTATGGTTCTAGCCCAGAGTTCACCCTTGGAAATCTGGTCTGGTGGGGACTACACAAATCCAACAGGCCTTGGTTCATTTCCTGACACAAAAATGTTAATACTCCCTCCAAATGGGATCTAGAATCATCCAGTTTCTTCAGGTTCCCCTAGACCTCAAGGCAACCAGCCCTGGCCTTGCAACCTACGATCAAAACAGATATTCTAGATCCTTCATTCTGCTGGCCCACACTTTGTAGGCTGACGGATTTTCTTCAATACCAACAAGTCTTGGTGAGAATATACAATCAGGAACTGTGAATGGCGAAAAAGGCTCCCACCAGCCCCAGAGTTATGGAACCAACCCAGTCAATTAGACTAATTTGAGCTACAAATGGATCCTCCAAAGAAGGGCCACAATGCATGGAATACTCCCCATCATTAATTATCACCCTGTGTAGTGCAACCCAGGCTAACCAATATGGCACCATCTCTCCTGGACCATTTAAGCTGGGGAGTGAAGAAGAAAACCACCAAATCAAGTCATTCCCATATCAGCAATTGCCTCTACTAGGTGATAATACTTAAAATTTGCTAAAATCTAAAATCCATGACCTAGAGAATGCCTGTGAGCCAGGTGTTTCCTTAAGACCTATTTCAGAGATTCTCACACTCGCCGAAGCGGGTCTAAAATGTCTCAAACCAAACTACAGACTAAGGTCTAATACTCGGTGACTCCAACCACTACCCGGACCCACACTTACCAGATGTCATGTACAGAAGAGCCCAAACAGGTTTAGAACTAGGCCATCCTGGCCCATCTGGAATAACTCTTTAGTCCTTGGGCCAACATTTATTAATTCTACTACATCTGCCTATTCTATCATGCATTCTCTTCACATATTCTAGTATTTAGCACTCCCTCTCGCTTCAAACGCCATCCTTTTCTATTCACGGAAACTCCTATATCCCTTCTTTCCTTTCTCTGGAAACGCTTCAGTTCCTTCCATAACGAAATACCTAATATATGTGCACAATGAACACCCCCCAGAAACCCTCACGCCTCCTCCACAGCCAGCCCCTGCATGCCTCCATCTGTCCGGCATCCTTCCCCGGCCCCTCCTGGTACACACTCCCACTAGGTTTCCTGCAAAGATTCCCTTTTCTCCAACCCCTGCCCTGCCCTTCTCCCAAAGAACACGGAGTGACTTAGGCCTGCGCTGCATAAAGCATTGCACCAGGCACGGTGGACAGAGACCTGCTGTCTCCCCAGCTTTCTCACACCCACACCGAGCACCCCCTGGCCTCTCCCTGCCAACACCCGACCTCTGACATCCCCCCAGGGCCTCGGAGGCCGTCTTCTCGCCTCCGCCACCCCCGTCATGATCCTTTCGCAAACCCCCAACCCACCCCCCGCGCGCTGCTTCCTCCCGTCCCCTAGCCTGCGCCTGCATTTCCCTGGGCCCCCCCAGCCCCGCCGGGGCTCGCGCCCCCCGGGGTCAGGCCGTTGCAGCCGCGCGCTGCCCCCGCGCGCCGCCCCCTCCCCCGCCCTCCCCTGGGCCCAGGCCTGCCGGGCCGAGCGCTTTACCGCGGGCGGGCGTCGAGTCGCGCGGTCACCGACTGCAGAGGGTGGCAGCTCCAGCCTTTCTAGGCTTCTTGGGGAGGGGGGCAGGGGGGAGGGGGGAGAACTTTTGCTGTGGCAGCTTCGGCAACAGCTCCCACCCCTGCGCCTTTCTCTTCTTCCTCCCCCTCCTCCTCCTCTTCCTCCTTCTCTTCCTCCTCCCAGAGCAGTGGAGACGCAGACATGCCGCGGCTAGAGCGTCACCGCGGGCGCCGCCGCTGCCGGCGTGGTGCATTGTGGGAAGCCCGCACAAGGGAAGCGCTCCAGCGCGCCGCCCCGCCCTCGCCCCGCGACCCCGCTGGGAAGGTCCAGCGTGGCTTCGGCTCCGGGACCTGCGTGACCCGGGAAGCTGGCCCTGAGCGGCGGATCCCCCGGGCTGGGCTTGGGAGGATAGCAACTTGAAAAAGATCGGAAAACTCTTTGAGCAGGGGTCCGCCATCCGTTTTAATCAGTGCCTAGCGTCCTGAGAAGTGGAGGACTTGGGGTTGCTTTACGTTTCAGGCTCGGGGGAAAAGGTGTGGGACATAGATGAAAGGTTATTTTCCTAGAATTTCTCCCCTCTACCTTGTCTTCCACCTCACTACCTCTAGTCGTTGGCCATTAGCATCCCAAATGCCACCTTTTTCAGAAGCGGCAGCCCGGCGCCCTTGATTGTAGCAAACCCTGTTAGTGTCTGCAAACAGGGATGCGGGGTGTGTGAGCATAGAGAAATCAAGAGACGGCCCTGGGCCCTGTTGCGCAAGGTTTTACGTGGTATTTCCCGCTTGGTGTATATGGCAAAACTTGGTAATGATCTTTGTAAAGCTGGAATTGCACAATTACTATGTCTCATCCTTTGGAGGCTCTTTAAGTGACCTTAGGCAAATTGTGACCTTCAATCAACTAACATTAAGTACCCTAAGGTGTTTGTCATAGTGAATGGTTTACAATTACTCGTCTTTCCCCCGCTCTACCACAAGGTCAGTCATGTGACATAGGAAAAGATGCTCTGTGAATGTTGAATGAGTTATGAGCATCAGAAACTTACCATGGGACTAAACACCTTCATTATGATTTCTTCATCATGGTTTGAAGATTTATTTAATGTCTGCTTAAACATACGTAAATAATACTTAAACATAACCTCTGAGGGGATAGGGAAAGGAAGGTGTTAAAATATCTGTATAGCCATTTCTGGAGTGTCCTGCCCTTGTCCACACCCACATTACCACCTCTTGCCAACTGAATGCTCATTTGAATAGTGCTCTTTGGCAAAATTCCAAAAGCCAGCATTATGCACTAGTGATGGCACTGAATTAGATGAGTGTCTGCAAGGTTAATGCTCCCCCCAGGCATTAACCTTAGTATATCATGATGCCTGTTTAGAAATAGCTGAGGCCCAGAAGTTCAGCTTAATTTAGACACAGGCAGCTAAGAAAAGCAAGGATAAGCCACAGCTCCACAATCAACTTTTCATGTGCTTTCTGTATTAAAAAATATATAAATTTTAATAAGATGACAGTGCATATTCTGAATGCATTATCATTGCAACAAAACAGTGATACAAGCTAGTGCAAGAGACACTTATCTAGAGAACAGCCTCTGGCAACTTCTAGCATCTGCAATGCCATCAGATTAAGATGTTAAATAATACCTATGGCAACAAAGAAGCAGACTGTGACTACTAGGTAATAGGAAAACTAATAACTGAAAAGGATTGAAGACCTGGAGCCAGTAGGCTAAGACTGATTGATTTGCCATTAGGAATAGAACTAGTTGTCTGCTCAGCGCCATAACTAAGAAACAATAGAGAAACAACTTTAGCATGTGCATAATAAAGAGCACTCTGGAGGTAGGGACAACAGAAGTGATAGTAGGGGAGCAAGTTTAAGCCTTTTGCAAGTTAAACGTCTATAAATATTTCTCAGCCCTAGTTGGCCCCTCCAAGCTCCTCTTGCTCACCTCCTCAAACACCCATCTTAGGCATTCAGCCTATTTTCCTTAGACTCACAAGTTGCAAAAAAGTACCAAGTCCCATTTACCCATCACCCAGCTTCCCCCAACAGTGACATAAAGTTTTATTAAGATATTAAAACCAGGAAATTGACACTGCACATCACTGTTAACTAAACCACAAAATTTATTTTTTGCCATTTTTAAAAGGCTGCATTCATGTGTGTAAATGCAATTTTATTCCATGTGTAGATTCATGTAACCACTACACCAAAGATACAGAACTATTCCATCACCACAAAAGAACTCCTCATGCCACCTTTTTATATTCACAAATCTACCTCCTTTTCTACCCCCCTACTCCATTCCTGTACCCTAGTAACCATTAATCTGCTTTCTGTCTTTATAGTTTTGTCATTTCAAGAATGTTGTACAGGGGCTGCCAGGATAGCTCAACAGGCGGAGTGCTTGCCTTGCAACAACATGGCCTGGGGATCAAATCCTAGCCCTGGCCTGTGCAAACCCATGTGCGGGGCTACAGCATAACCAATAACCACCAGATGGCAGCGAAGGTTCTCCTATCCCATGAAGGAGACCCCTGGTTCAGTTCCTGCCCCACACTGCCCCACGTCCACCTGTGTGGAATGAAACTATGTCACAATTAATGATGTACAACTGTGGAAACTACTTTGGGCTGTCTCTCTCTCTCTCTCTCTCTCTCTCTCTCTCTCTCTCTCTCTCTCTCTCTCTCCTCTCAAAAAATAAAATAAATCTTAGAAAAACAAAGAATGGTGTACAGTGCTCACTTCAGCAGCATATATACTAAAATTGGAAAATTAGCCTAGCCCCATGTGCAAGGATGTCAAGTAAATTCATGAGGTGCTCCATAACTTTAAAAAGAAAAAAAGAATGATACATAAATAAAATCATACAGCACATAACCTTTTGAGGTTGATGTTTTTACCTAAACATAATGCCCCTGAATTCCATCCAGGTTGTTGCAGGTATGAAATGTACTTTTTTTTTTTTTATTGCTGAGTAGTATTCCATCAGATGAATATATCTGGGTTTGTTTATCCATTCCTCAGGTAAGGTACATTTGGATTGTTTCCAGTTTTTTTTGCTATTATAAATAAAACTTACGAACATTTACGTATAGACATACCTCAGAGATATAACAGATTAGGTTCCAGACCACTGCAATAAATCAGGTTGTAAGTTTTTGGCTAGTGAAGGGTCTTGCCTTAATTTGTGAAAAATGCAACATCTGTAAAGTGCAATAAAGCAAAGCACAGTAAAACAAAGTATGCCTGTATAGGCTTTTAGTTTTCATTTATCTGGGATAAATGCCTAAGAGTATGATTGATGGGTTGTATGATAAGTACATATTTAATTTAAGAAACTACCAGGGGAAGCCAGGATGGCTCAGCAGGTTAAGCACTTGTCTTACAGCCCTAGGGTTCAAGGATTGAATCCCAGTCCTGGCCCGTGCAGACCCATATGCTAAACTGAGATGTTCCCCCAGTTTGGTTCTCACTTGGGGTGAGCTTCCTATGTCAGAGGCCATTAGTTTCTGCCCTGCACAGCCCCGTGTCCACCTATGGAATGAAACTATGTAGAAAACTAATAACATGCAAATATGGAGACTGCTCTGGGCCCTCCCCCTTCTCTCTGTCTCTGTCTCTGTCTCTCTCTCTCGCTCTCTCTCTGTCAAAAACAATAAGAATAAATCTTTTTAAAAAAAGAAAATAAACTGCCAAACCAAGCTATTTTCCAGATTGGCTATATCATTTTACAGTCCCACTAACAATGTATATGAGATACAGTTTCTCCCCATCCTCACTAACACTTGGTGTTATCACTCTTTTTTATTATAGCTGTTCTAATAAATGTGTAGCGGTGCATCATTTTAAAAGGAGGAATTGGGCCTTTTGAGCCACGTCTTCTTCTTCAAGGCCTGCTTCCAACTCTTGGAAGTGTACTTTTACTATTTTCTCTATCACTAAACTATTCTTTCACCCTTATACTTCAGTGTCTTGCTCAATTCTTTGTTCAGGATGTCAAGGACCTAGACACAGCACCGAAGAGGATCCCATTCTCTGCTATAAGAAAGAACCTCAACTTCTCCCAGAGGCCATGTGGATTTCTCTAAGAGAAGTCTCAAAAAAGGTAGAATGTAAAGAGACAAATAACAGGAACCTCTTGGACATCGCAGTGGACCAGGATCAGGTTTGGTTTATAACTGCTACTGAGATGCTGCACTGCATTTTGAGGTTTCTTTTAAGAATTCAAGGCTAATACCAGGATAGCTCAGTGGTTGAGCACTTGCCTTGTAATCGTGAGGTCTGGGGTTGATTCCTGACCCCAGCCCTTGCAAACCCATATGCTGAACTGTGGTGTAACTGATAACCACTGGGATGGCTCTGAGGAGAAGGTTCCCACTTTCCATGCAGGAGGCCCCCAGTTTGGTTCCCGCCCCGCATGGCCCCACACCCTCCTGCATGGAATAAAACTGTTTCACAACTAATGATGTACAGCTATGGAGACTGCTCTGGGCCCTTCCCCCTTCTCTCTCTCTTTCTCTCTTGCCTTCTCTCAAAAACAATAAGGTCTTTAAAAAAGGGGAGGGGAGGGAATCAGGGAATCGGAGGCATGCTATCTCTTTCCTTGGTATGCTTTTAAACAAGCTCACGGGGTTCTTGTTGAAGGATTTCTTACATATTACTGTAGAGAAACAACTCTCATGGGTAGGTTATAAAGTGTCTTCAAACAGTGAGCTTATATAGTTTGTCTTTTTTGACACCCTTTTTGAAATGGCTCTAGGAAAACCTCTGTCAAGTGGGCCTAGAAATTTTTCTTTTTTGGGTGAGGGCTGATAGATATTATACTAAGCTGTTTAGGATGCAGTCCATAGGTGGCAAACGTAAATTCCCACCAAGTCAAGCAGGTATCATGAATAGGTGAAGCCAGCCAGATGTAAAGACAATGGTCAATGAAAGGGACTATGAAGAACCCAAGAGCTCAAGTCATTTTGAAGGGCACAGCCTCCACTACTGACCAGCTGACCATGTCCAAGTGGGAATGTGAAGATTAGAAAATCAAGAAGAAATCAGGAATCCAAACTTATTAGGTGAACTCTCCCCAGTATTAATGTTGACAATTAATTTCATTTCCTTAAAACAGGAAAGCATGTCAGACAAAACTTGTCTGTGAGTCAGATTCAGCCGACAGCCGCCAATCTATCTTATCTGATGTGGCCTAACCCATAACATGCTGGCACCAGTGCTCTGATTGGTGGGATTTTCAGGGCCTCCCAGGGGCTTTTTCCTCGCTTCTGGCTCTTGAATTGGGTCTCTTCAGTCTTGGCCCTTGGGCTTTGTTAGGACAGGAATGTACTTCCACCTCTTGTCTCTAAAGATTTCACCAGGTCTTCAAAACCTTCTAGACCAGCCATCTTTAAAACATCCTGGAACTCTCAAGCTCAGAAGTAGGTGAAAGTACTATCTTCTCTACTCTTGTGGTTGCCTGCAGCATGAGCCATTTGTCAAGGTTGATTCTACCTTAAGAAGAAAGTTGGCTTCCTTTTGCAAAGCTCTAAAGTCATAGCCTGTTCAGAGATTGGCCCACAGGAGCCAACTACCACATTGTGTCATTCCTACTGGACCTAAGAAAAAATGACTTTCCTATTGCAATGGGTCATCTTTCCCTGGAACCCCTACCCCTGAGTTTCTGCTTCAGAACTGAAGGGTACTTCCAGATCATTGATATATCATAAAATCAATGGCCAAGCTATGGAAACAACTTAAATGTCATCAACAGATAAACAGATCAAGAAAATGTGATGCACGAGGGCTGTCTGAAAAGTATGCAGCCATGTAACCATCTTGTTATATTGACAGTGGCTGGATACTTTCTGGACAGCCCGCAGATATTTGCAATGAAATGTTATTCATCCTTTAAAAGGAAGAAAATCCTGCCATTTGTGACAACATGGATGAACCTGGAGGACACTGTACTAAGTGAAATAAGCCAGTCACAGCAAGATACATACGTACTACATGATTCCACTTATATGAGGTATCTAAACTCATCAGACTCATAGAAGCAGAGAAGCCAGTCTTGGTTGCCAGATAATGGGGCCTGGGGAACGGAGAGTTGCTATTCAATGGGTATAAAGTTTCACTTTTGAAAGATGAATACGTTCTGGAGATCTGCTATACCACATGTGCCTACATTGAACAATATGGCGTTATGTACTTCAAAATTTGTTTTCTTAACAAATTTCATGTTAACTGTTCTTTTGGGGTTGGGAACGAAGAGAGAACTCTGGCAGGTGTTAGATATGTCTATTGCCTTGATTATAGTGATAATAGCACTGGGGGTTGTATATGTCCAAACAGATCAAATTGTACACATTAAATATGTGCGGTTCTTTATATATTAGTATATTTCAATAAATCTGTTTTTAAAAAAAACTAATAAATGGCCTACTGTCTCCTACTTAGTATGTGGAATTTAGATAATAAATCCTTGAGTTTATAAAGACAAGTAGCCCTCCACCTCTCAGGACCAGCTAGGAGGTACTAGGTTGCACTGGGTTCATCAGCTATGAGATAACTATGGTTTAGGGGAAGACAGAAGTGAAAAGTCAAGATGGGCAAGAACACAAGAATGAAGTGCTGGGGTTGAGGCTGTGTGACCTTTTCATTCACAAATTGATTTGTGCATAAAGGCAATCATTTTATGCTTTCCTGAAGAATATGCAGCTATATAAGAGCACAAGTGCTGGGGTGTAAAGAAGGGTAGGATATGGTCTAACCTCATGAGCAAGTCTAGACTAAGGTGACCAGACGTCCCGCTTTTGGCAGGACAGTCCTGATGTTTAACAATTTGTCCTGCGTCCCGCAGCGTTTTAAAAAAAGTCCCAATTTTTGGAAAGAATGCACGACAAGATAGGGAACGGCAGGAGATACACCAAATTTTTAATCAAGAACCCCTCCCCCCTGGTCAATGGTGTCCCGCTTTACCAATGTTAAAATCTGGTCACCTTAGTCTAGACTAATGAAAAAGACAGGTTTTAAAAATGCAACAATTTGGGGGAAGCCAGGGTGGCTCATTGTGTCTCCCATGCAGGAGGCCCCCAGCCCAGTACCCGCCCTGTGTGGCCCCCTCCCACCTGTGTGGAATGAAACCACATCGAAAACTGGTAAGGCACAACTATGGAGACTGCTCTGGGCCCTCCCCCTTCTCTCTGTCTCTCTCTGTCAAAAACAATAAAATAAATCTTAAAAAAAAGAATATTATTAAAAATGCTACAATTGTAATAAACAGAGAGGTATAGAAAGTGTGCTTTGGGTTCCCTCACTGAGGGAGCCTACAAACTAGACTATCGCTGTGACACCAAAACAATACTTTTCACCTGAGTCACACACATGAGTCATACATCTAAAAACATACATGTGGAATTGTGTACAAATAGCAAATATTATGCAGGACTTTCACATTTAGAGAAGCACTTATCTCCTGAAAATTAAAAAATGTGTAAGCTTTGAAGAAAGTCCTTTCCAATACATACATCTTGAAATGATTGCAGAATAGTCCTCCATACTCCAAGAGCAAACTGTGACCAGATAAGGTTGAAGAGCAAATGGCAGCTGAAAATTAGGTGAAAGTGATCTACAGCAGTGGTAAAGAAAAGAAATGGTAATTGTCTGTTGGGAAAAGGCTGTTTTCCCTTTTCTTTCGCTAATTGATATTTCATAAAATCATTTTATACTTTCTTTAAGAAACTTATAAAGCTACCCAAACTTCATTCTTTCCCTATGAAAAAATGGGCAAGGGGATAACTCAGCAATCAGCTAATTCGGGGTTTGGTTTTGTTTGTAAGAAAATAAAGTTCAATGTCATCTTCCTTTTAGGCTCAGGCCCCATATCATTTGAGTTTGCATGTGTGCTCCTAGACCACTGGCATGGATGGATGTGACATCCAAATAACTGATGTCATAGGGACAGTCCCAAGTCAGCATGAAATCATTAATATTTGGGACATTTTGTTTAAAAAGCCAGGGATGGGGAAGCCGGGATGGCTCAGTGGGTTGGGCGCTCGCTTTGCGGCGCCGGGGTCCGAGGATCGAATCCCGGCCCCGGCCCGTGCGGAACCATATGCTGAACTGGGAGCTCCCCTAGTTCAGTTCTCTCTCTGTCTCTGTATCGCTCTCTCTCTCTCTCTCTCTCTCTCTCTCTCTCTCTCTCCCCTATGTCAAAATAAATAAATAAAAAAAATATATATTAAAAAAAAAAAAAGTTTAAAAAAAATAATAAATAAATAAAAAATAAAAAGCCAGGGAAGTGTGTAGTATATTAGGAAAGTTCTCATCTTTTTTTGTTTTTTAATGTTTCAGTGCTTAGAAGATGCAACATCAGTTATTTGGAGACTCCATTTATACCAAACACCACATTCCCCAAAATAGAGAAAAGAAAAATAAAAGTCTTCGAGTACAATTTAATTATTATAAAACTTTTATCATATATCCCCATGGCCCACCTTGTAAGATACATTGATTGGTGCTATCAGTCTTAAAAATCACATACATAGCATTCTAGAATCTCAGAGAAGGCAGATAATAGCATCAAAATCTGGATATATAGTAAAATAACATTAAATGTACTAAACACATTGCATATTACTACTTCAAATGTTTAATATTTATTTTAAAGATTTATTTTATTGTTTTTGACAGAGACAGACAGAGACAGAGAGAAGGGGGAGGGCCCAGAGCAGTCTCCATAGCTGTACATCATTAGTTTTTTCCACATAGTTTAATTCCACACAGGTGAGCAGGGCAGGAACTGGGTTAGGGGCCTCCTCCATTGGAGGCATACCCTCTTGAGCCAGGGGCTGAACTGGGGGGCGTGAGAACCAAATTGGGGGCCTCCCGCATGGGAAGCATGTCCCAGTTCAGCATATGAGTCCACACGGGCCAGGGCCAGGATTCAATCCTTGGTCCCCAGGGCTGCAAAGCAAGTGCTTTACCCCGCTGAGTCATCCCAGCTTCCCCAATATTTACTTTATAACTACTTTATAGTGAGTAAGAGAAAGGCATATAGATAGATGTCCCCACTGTGCTTTGCTTTCCTGACAAATGCTGTCCTCTGTTATGGAAGGCTTGTCTATCAAGGGGACCAAGAGTGTCTTAGGCCACAGGTAGACATCTTGCCCTAATTCCTGACCTCATCCTGGGCAGGGAGGAGAGAATAATGTCACACAGAGCAAAGACCTTTGAATTTGAGAGCACCTCTCAAACAATTTTTTTGTTAAAGGTAATCTCATTAGGGTGAGCATCAACCCTCACTTCTTTCAATCACTCAACAGCATCTGTTTGAATGTCAATGTATATTTCAGGCCACATGCTAAGTGTTAGCAATATTCCTTTCCTTGAGAAATACATATATTTGTTTTTTTTATTTATCAACCAAATTACTAAATTTTTGTTACTATACTAAATGCTAGAAATGCTAGAAATACTATTAGTAAATAAAATGCTCTTCCTCCCCAAAAGAAGCTTGTGGTTTTCAGTTGGAGTAAAACATGGTGAAGAGGCTACTTCACTTGAGGGGTTTACACGCTAAGCCTAGGGTCCTAGGGGAGCCCCTAGCCCAGCCCCGCGGCCAGGACAGCTTTCCCGAGACAACTTTTAAGCTGAGACCTAAAGGGAGGTGGTGGTGGTGGTAGGGGTGGGGTGTGGGGGGGTCCTGGTGGAGCTCTGGGCCGAGGAAGGAGTTCCAGTCCTAGAGAGAGCTGAGTGCCTGCAGGGACCTGCCCTCCTTCAGAACACACACACACCAAGACTGCTGTGGAAAGCACCAGCAAGCTTCGGAGTGCAGTGTGGGCAATGTTGAGGCATCTGACATTTATCCCAAGAGTAGGTTTCCTCAGAGCATGGCTGAGTGGTAAACAAGAGGGTTTTAAATGGTACACAGACCAACGTTTTTTATTTTGGTAATTAATAGAATTAATATGCATTAGGAAAATATATAACATGCATCCAACATATTACTTCTCTTGAATTATTGCTTAAGATGAGGCTGAGTGACAGAAGTGATTCAATTTACAGACAAAAAAATTGCATATATCATGTTATAATGTTATATGATACATGAACAACTAATTATAAATGATGGATGTTTGGGGAAAAACTGCTTGAGGCCAACAAATTGCCATTGAAGGATTTTATGCAGGGAAGTAATATGACAAGAATTTTGAGTTCGAAAGAACACTATGGTAGTGAAGGATGCATTCGGGCAGTGTTCATTAAACTTCTGATTAAGTCCCATCAGTGAATTCTGAAATCAAATTTTTTTTTTAAAGATTTATTTTTATTGTTTTTGACAGAGAGAAGGGGGAGGGCCCAGAACAGTCTCCATAGTTGCACATCATCGGTTTTTCCACATAGTTTCATTCCACAGGTGGGTGCAGGGCTGCACAGGGCAGGAACTGGGCCAGGGTCTCATCCCGGTGAGAACAGAACTGGGGGCCTCCTGCATGGGAAGCACACCTCAGTTCAGCATGTGGGTCCACATGGGCCGGGGCCAAGATTCGATCCTCAGTCCCTGGGTCTGCAAAGTGAGCACTTAACCCACTGAGCCATCCCGGCTTCCCTCTGAAAGCAAATTTAAAGTTATAACTGGAAGATTTTTTTCAATGAAACACAACAGAAGAGAAAAAATAATAACAGGCAATTTCACACATAATCAGGCAGTACCACACATGATATATATACATTTTTTTCCATGTATTTGTGAGTGTAAGTTTTTACTGGATCACAATGTAAAACATTTTTCTTTCTGTAGGTCAAGGTCAAAGAAAGTTTAAAAGGCACTGGAAATACTCCAAATAGGAAGCTGCTGCAATACTTGGTTTATTCATTCAATCAGTATTTATTGAGCATGTATTATATGAAAGTTGTTGTTCTAGACCCTGACAGTATAGTTGGTAAAAGTAGACAATATACTTGATCTCACAAGACTTACATGTTGATGAGGAGAAGATACAATGAACAAGTAACCAAATAAATAATAAGACAATTTAAGAGATGGAAAGTTTTTAAAAGCAATAAATCCACGGGAGAAATGAAAACGCTACACATGTTATGTTTTTACTGCTGTGTCCCAAGCACTTAGAAGGGGAATAGTGCTTGGATCATAGTAGCTGCTCAATAAGTATTAGTTGAATGAATGAATGACAGGGTTTGTTGGCTTAACTTAGGTAGCGACAATAGAAGTAGATGGGTTCAAGATATGTTTAAGAGATAAACAAGGCTTAATGGGAAGAAAGGATTGAGGGGGTGGAGATAAAGAGGTATGATTTCTCTATAGCGGGGGTGGCGAACCTATGGCATGCATGCCCAAAGTGGCACACGGAGCAATTACTTCGGCTCGCAGAGCTGGGAGGGTGCTAAGGGCAATTTCACGGTGAGTTTAGATTACAGGGTCCAAATAACAACTAAAATTGATCTGACTACGTTGCAGATGGGAAGACAAAGAAGAGCGCCGTATACGTTTTTTAATTATAAGGAGTACTTTTCTGTTGTTTTACTTGCTTTGGTTGATGCCAACTGTAAATTTATAGCAATAGATAGATGTTGGGTCATATGGAAAAGAGGGGGACAGTGGAATTTTTGCGAAGTCTGTCATGGGGAAACAAGTGCTTTCGGGAAATATATTTCCTCCAGATGAGAGACTTCCTGGTTCGAATAAAGTGCCCTATGTTATAGTTGGAGATGAAGCTTTCAGATTACACAAACATGGCATGAAACCATACTGTAAAATAACAGCTCGAGGAGAAAAATCTAAAGTCATCTTCAACTACAGGTTAACTCGTGCTCACAGAGTAACGGAAAATGCGTTTGGGCTATTGAGTCAAGTTTTTCGAGTATTCTACTCTCCCGTTGCTGTCACACCTGAAACATGTGAACAACGTGTAATTGCAGCAAGTGCAGCTTGTGTAATGTTAAAAACAACAAAATATAAATTTGATGTGATTCATCTGGCTTCTTCTGCACAACAGAAATCACACTAACAATGATAGAGGATTCTTTAATTTTCATGGGTACTCCGTGCATTTGACAACTAATGTTTATTATTATAATTTAATTCTGTCACATGTTTTTTTCCTTTTTGTTTCATATAAATTATAATTTTATTATAATATCATGTTATTCTACACCGAATAAAAATGTAATAAATGACTGATAAGAGATTTTCTATGGTATTTAATTTATATACTTACCTTTGTTATGCACTCTAATAAAATATTTAAACTTCAAAACAAATACAGTAATTGTGAATACCATTTAAAAAGTTATTGTTTTTTGTTATAAAAACATCCTATGCCTCTTATAGACATAAAAATAATCGATACCTCTATCTCACTTGATGGGTTGGCACGCGAGTCGAGCAAGTATACTCTTATTTCATAAACTTTGGCACTCAATCGCCAAAAGGTTCCCCACCCCCGCTCTATAGCCTACTTTAAATATAGTAAAACTGGAGTGATCATATGATTTCTCCACTCTGTACATTCCCATGACTGCCTGTTGTGCTCAGAGTAAAACCCCACATTCTTACAATGGCCAATAAGGCTGTACATGATCTGGACTTGGGTACCTCACTGACCTCACCTCTAACAAGCTCCTCCTAGTTCTCTCTGTTCCAGCCACACTGACCACTTTGCTGTTCCTCAACCCTCAAACCCTCCAACCTCCAGTTAAGTTTCTGGTCAAAGCATTTGAATTAGTTGTTCCCACTTCGTGAAATGCTTTTCTTCCAAATATCAATATAGCATAATCCTGGCTTCCTTCAAGTGTCTCCTTGTTCATGGAATGTATTCAGACAACACTATCTAATATTACAATTCACTTTCTATGACATTCTTTGCTTTGCCTGCTCAATTTTCCCCCAATGACATTTATTGTTATATATGAGGGTTGTTTGGGGGAAAAAAAATTTAGCCATAAATGCCTGTATTTTTCATATTACATGGCTGGAGAGTTTCAGGACAGACCTTGTATGTAGATGATATCTAGATATATAAATACAGAGAGAGAGAGAGAGATCTCAGCTATATAACTTCTTATCTTCATTGTCACTCTCCTCACAAGAATATAAACTCTCCTTGATCCTAGAGCACTCTTGGCATACTGTAGGTGTTCCATAAATACTTGTTGAATAAAGAAACGAAAGATGACTCCCAGGTTTCTGGTTTGAACAGCTGGGTGGATGGAGGCTCCTTGAGGCAGAAAACACAGGAGGATGTAGGATTTTGGTGGAAAATAACAAGTCCAGCCTTGAGCATGCTGAGTCTAAGTTTCAGTGAGACCAATATCCAAGTGAGAATGACCATTAGGCAGTTGAATATATAGGCCTGACACTCAAAAGAATTGGAGATATAAATCTGAGTATCGCTGGATTACAGATGGAAATTCAATGGGTAACAATGGCAAAAAAATATATACATAAAAAGGAAAGAAGAACCTTGAGAAATAGCAGGAGGTGAGAGGCAGCAACATCAAAGGTGCCCATGAAGGACAGAGAGAAGGAGAAGATAGGGAGTTAGGTGAAACCAGGAGCTGTGGAAGTCCATGGGAAAGTCATTTCAAGAAGGAAGATACATTAGTTATCTATGCTGTGTAACAATTACCTCAAACCTTAGTGGCTTAAAACAAAGCACATTTATTATCTCCCTCTTTCTGTGGTTCAGGAATTTGTGCACCACTTAGCTGGGTCCTCCATTTTAGTGTATTTTACAAGGCTGCAGTCAAGGTGTTAGCCAAGCCTGTGGTCTCATCTGAAGGGTTGACTGGGAAGTGATCCTCTTCCCAATTGTTGGCAAACTGTCGAGTTGTTAGCAGAATTTAGTTTTCCGAGAGCTGGTAGGATGAGGGCCTCTGATCCTTCTCATGTGGGTCTTCTCCGTAGGGTAAGCTCACAACATGGGAGCCTGTGTGAAAAGAGCGAACATGCAAGAAAACTCAGAGAAAGAGTGCAAACTCGTCTGTTATAACTTAATCTTGGAAGCACCAGGTCATCCCATCTCACTTTTGTCTTGCTCGACTCATTAGAAGAAAGTTATAAGGCTCAGCCCACACACAAAGGGAGGAGATTACAAAAGGGAGTGAATATCAGGAGGTGGAGATCACTGGGATCCATTTTCAAAACTGCCTCCTACAGAGGATGTATCAGCAGTGTTAAATGTCCTAGAGCGATCAAGTGTCCAGGAGATTTGGCAATGAGGAGAAACCATTTGTTATTTTAGAGAGAGCTGGCTTAGGAGACTCAGGAAGCAAAGGTCAGGCTATGATGGACTGAAGAATGGGTTATAATGGAAGAAGCAGGGGCAGCAATTCTAAACAATTCTTTCAAGATGCTTGGATACAAAGGAAAGGACTGAGGTAGGGTGGCTAGAGGAAGAAATGAAGTCAAAGCCAGATTGAGTTTTTTGTGTGTTTTGTTTTGTTTTTAAAGGAAGAGCTTGTGGTCAGAGATAGAGGTGAATCACTTAGATGGTTTTGTAAGTCCAGGAGAAAAATAATGAGGGACTAAATAACTACCATTTACTAAGCCCTTACTCGTCCCAGCTTATTGAATTAAATGCTTTACCTCAGGGGTGCCCAATCTTTTGGCTTCCCTGGGCCACATTGGAAGAAGAATTGTCTTGGGCCACATGTAAAATATACTAACACTAACAAGAGCTGATAAGCTAAAAAGAAAAAAAATCACAAAGAAAGTCTCATGTTTTTAGAAAGTTTATGAATTTGTGGTGGACCACATTCAGAGCCGCCCTGGGCTGCATGAGGCCTGCAGGCCATTTGTAGGTTGGACAAGCTTGCTTTACCTGTATTATCTCACTTAATTCAACTCTGAAAGGTAAGACTTTCATCACCATCATATAGATCAGGAAACAGGCTGAGAAATGAAGTAACTTGCCTAAGTTCACATAGTAAATACGAGAAGTAAAATTTGAATTCAACCTCTATACTGGTGGGTCTCAAAGTGTAGCCCTGGACCAGCAGCATCAGCATCACCTGGGAATTTGTTAGAAATGCAGATTATCAAGTTCCATGCCAGACTCACTGAATCAGAACCACTGAGGGTGGAGAGCAGTATTTCGGGTTTTAATGAGTCCTGCCCTCCAGATAACTCTGAAGCACACTGAAGTGTGCAAAGCACTGCTCTGGGTGATACTGTCTCTCAAGGTCCAGACTCAGGCAGGTGTGTTAAAGATGAGAGAAGAGGACATATTGGAGAACTATTTAGAAAGGGAGAGTAACTGGGTGGAAAAAAACCAAGGATGACTTCAATCAAGGTTTCTAGCTTGGGTGATTGATAGAGAAATCACCCAAGAGGAAAGAGGTTTGGTAGGAAAAGATGAGTTTAGTTTTGGACAAGTTGATATAAGTTCTTCTAGACAAAGAGGTGGAGCTATTTAGTAAGCAAACAAACCGTACATGCGTCAGATGGTTGAAGGAAAGTTTACAATGGAGGCAAGCCTGCCCCTAATATTACTTGGGGCAAGAGTACAGATAACCGCATACCATGCACCTAAATATTCCAAAGTTATAAATCAAACTGACTTATTGGTAAATAAAATACACTGTCTTCTTTTGCCTTGACAAATATATCTTTATAATGACAAAAAAAATTAAATATGTATAAAGCAATGGTTTTCATATGACTGAAAGTTGGCAAATGGCAAAGACAATTTGAGAGTTCTGTTGGGTTGGTGATTGGTATGGGTCATAAAATATACACATAATTCATGAATTATTATTTATTTCCTCCATGAAATACATGCTTCAGGACTTCATGTGGGCAAAAATTTTAATAATGTTATAATGAAGATTTTTACACAATTTGTATTCAATTGACAGTAGTAATTATTCAAAGGATTAAAAATGTAACTATTTAAAGAACACAATTTTAATAAATTTACATAAAAATGTAAACTAAAAAAATGTAAAAATGTTTAAATTATCTTTCATGTAAGTTTTTAAAGTTCTTTTTCTCCTAAATTATTAAAATTAAAAAGCAAAATACAAATTATAATTAATAAATATCATAGATTCAATCAAAATTATTTGAGGTTGAAAGTTTTAATTTTTTGACAATTTAAATATTATTAAATATTATTATAGAGGTAGAACTATTAGCAAGTTTTCTTTTGCTACATAATAAATCACTTCAAAACTTAGTGGCTTAAAAAAAAAGAACTTAGTGGCTTAATATAATGAATGATCTCTTATTTCTTACCATTTTGTGGATTGAATAGCTGGTTCTTCTACTAGTCTCTCCCAGGCTCACTCATGAGACTGCAGTCAAGTAGCTCTTCAGCTTAAGCTGGGGGCGTCTAAAATGACCTCACTCAAATGTCAGGACTTTTTAGGGACTAGCTAGGGGGCTGGGACCTCTCTCTCCACATGGCTTCTCATCATTCAGCAGTAGGCTGACCAGATATACTGTTTTAACTGGAACTGAAGACAACGGTACTGTGCTATTTCAAGCAGCACATCTGCTCAGCCTACTGACATCTTGCATGTAGCCCAGTGAGACGAGGCTGAGCAGACGTACCATTGGACATAGGACAGCACCATTGTTTTCTGTCCTGTTTCAAATGGTGCATCTTACCAGCCTATTCAGTCGTCTGAGGATGGCTTCCTTCCATGATGACTGGACTCCAGCAGGAAAGCAGAAGCAGCCAGCCCTAAGGCCTGGGCCCTGCACTGGCCATCACTTCTGCCGCATTCTACTAGTCAAAGCCACTTTTAAGGACAACCCAGATTCAAGTGGAGAGAAACAGAATCTTCTTGATGGGAGAAATGTCATGAGTAGACAGGAATGGGAAGAATTTTTGGCAGTTACCTTTGCAAACAATTGACCACCGTCCATCTAGTTGCCAATGTTACGGTTATTTACACAGTTTCACACATGTTATGCCTAGACCTATGAGTACATATACATAAATTTAAAATAATATGATATACTAAATAATAAAATATAAAATTAATAATAATAACATTGTTTACTCTTGTAAAATGTTTCTCTGCCATTCTGTGCAACTATTGTGACTATCAGGAGAATCACAATTTAGGACATGAGTAGAAGCAAGAAATGGAAACACTTTGTTATGAAATAATCTGTTATACTCATGAAGTCTGAGAGGAAAGGCTTGACAAGTTAATTGTCTAAATACTTGCCCTATTCAAATCTTGTCCAAACTTCAAAACGACATCCATCTTCAATGTCAGCATAACAAATTTGGAGGCAAGTGGCTCTTGTATTGGTGACATAGAGCAGGAGATGTGAAGTGTTTCCCTGGGACCCGAACAGTTCTTGTTATTAGAGTGGATGTTTAAAACTATGGGTCACGTTGCACCTGTGCTGAGAGCTAGATCCTGAGTGACAAAGGTACCCAGGAAATCCTCAATTAATGTATATTGTATATGTTTGCATATGTAGGGACCTCTAAAGTACACAGTCTAGGGCAACGCTTATCTAAGTCTAAAGAAGGCACTGGGTAGGTACCGTTGGACAGGAGGTAACCTGAGCACAGAGAAGAGATAATCTTGGGAAAGAGGGTGGGAGTGAGGAGAGTGGTGGGCCAATAGTATGGGACTCTGGGAAATAAACACATACATTGTATACAAAATGGACTAAAATATCCATCAAGAGGGGGATTGATTAAATAAATTATGATGCATTCATTCTATGAAATACTAAGGAACTCTTTTCTCTCATTCCATCTCTATCTCTGTCCTTCTATCCATATATATATATATATTTTTTTAATTATCTAATATACATATAATGTGGGACATTGTGATTGGCACATATTACTCAAATATTAGCTCATATTAACATAAGTAGGGGAAGCCAGAATGGCTCAGCAGGTTAACTGCTTGCTTTACAGCCCAGGGACTGAGAATCGAATCCCGGCCCCAGCTGGTGCAGACCCATATGCTGAATTGGGGCATACTTCCCATGTGGGAGGCCCCCAGTTTGGTTCTCGCTCCCTGGTTTTTCCCCTGGCTCAAGGGGGGTGCCTCCCATGCAGGAGGCCCCCAGCCCTGTTCCCACCCTGCACAGCTCCCCGCCCACCTGTGTAAAACGAAACCATGTCAAAAACTGATGATATACAACTATGGAGACTGCTCCGGGCCCTCCCCCTCCTCTCTGTCTCTCGCTGTCTCTGTCAAAAATAATAAAATAAATCTTAAAAAAAAACACATAAGTGATAATGATATCCTAATAAAAATAATACCTAAAGGTTTTTTTAAAGTCAGGTTTATTATGTTAATTTATGCAGTCTGACAATTAAGTTCATGAACTTGCCACCATGTGCTTATGTTGGCAGCACTGTACAAACAACTCGAAAAGGTTTTATAACTTTGGTATGTCAGTGTCTCACAGTTGTGTTCATGTCAATGTGTGACAGTGTCTTGCTGAGCAGCGTTCATTATAGTTCCGTGTTTTTGTGTGTCATCACAAGAATATCAGAGCTTAAATTAGAGCAGCAAACAAACATTAAATTTCTTGTTCAATTTGGCAAGGGTAAAAGTGAAATCAGGGACATGATAGTCCAAGTTGATGGGAACAATGCCCTGAAGAAAATGGCAGTATACAAATAGATTAAACATTTTTCTGAGGGGAATGAAAGCGTCACTGATGAAGAGAGGTCAAAGTGGCCAGTAACAAGCAGAACTGATGAAAATATTTCAAAAAAATTGTCAAATTGTGTGTCAAAATCATTAGCTGACTATGAGAAGCATAGCTGACCAAGTAACATTGATAGAGAAGCAGGAAAATCTTAACTGAAAACCTTGGCATGAGAAAGGTGTGTGCAAAAATGTTCCCAAAGAAGCTCACAGATGAACAGAAATAAAGGAGAGTTGAAGCTTTCGAAGATCTTTTGGAGAAGCAAGCCAATGTTTTGGGCCATGTTATCACTGGTGATGCAACATGAGTGTACCCATATGACCCTGAAATAAAGCATCCTAGTGCACAGTGGAAGTCAGCTAACTCTCCACACCCAAATAAGTTCTGTCAGTCCAAATTAAGAGTCAGAACAATGTTGCTAACCTTTTTTGATATCAGAGAGATTGTTCATTATGGATTTGTATCAACTGGACAAACAGTCAGCCAAGCTGACTATTTGGAAGTGCTAAAAAGGCTGCGTGGAAAAGTTAGATGAGAACAACCTGAATTTTTCATCAACAACTCATGGCTCTTGCATCACAACAATGTACCAGCTTACAATGCACTGTCTGTGAGGGAGTTTTTAGTCAGTAAACAAATAACTGTATTGGATTATCCTCCCTACTCTCCTGATCTGGCCCCCAGTGACTTTTTCCTTTACCCAAAGATAAAGGAAATATTGAAAGGAAGAAATTTTGATGACATTCAGGACATCAAGGGTAATATGACAAAGGCTCTGATGATCATTCCAGAAAAAGAGTTCCAAAATTGTGTTGACAGGTGGACTAGGTGCTGGCATCAGTGCATAGCTTCCCAAGGGGAGTACTTGAAAGGTGACCATAGTGATATTCAGCAATGAGGTATGTAGCACTTTTTATAGGGTGAGTTCACAGACTTACTTGTGAGACCTCGTATATAGAGTAAATCATTCTTTTTAAGTATACAGTCAATTAGTTTTAAGAAATGTACACAATTTTTATGCAATCAGCACCATAAGCAGGGTATTGAATAGTTTTATCACCCCCCAAATTCCCTTATACCCCTTCGTAGAAAATCCCCTTCCCACTGATCTTTCTGTCCTTATTGGTTTTTTGCCTTTTTCAAAATACCATGTAAATAGAATCATAGAGCTTGTATAGCCTTATAGAGTCTGATATCTTTCACATACATAATGCTTTTGTAATCCATCTATGCTTTTGCATGTATCAGTAGCCTCATTCCTTTTCATTGCTGAGTAGTATTCTGTTGTTTGGATGTACTATAGTTTATTTATCCATGTACCAGCTGAAGAATTATTGGTTGTTTCCAGTTTTGGGTTATTATGAAAACAGCTCTTATAAACATTAACATATAGATCTTTGAGTGAACATGTGTTTTTATTTCTCTTGAAATAAACAAGTTTAACACCAGGAATGAGACTTCTGGCTATTATGGTAAGTGTATGTTTAACTTTGCAAGAAACTGCCAAACTGCTATCCAAAGTGAATATATCATTTTACATTGTTGATCTACAACCTGGTTGACATGTGGTATTGTCAGTTTTTGTTGTTTTGTAATTTAATTTTAGTCATTCTAGAAGGTAGGCAGTCACATCTTACTGTGTTTTTAATTTGCATTTTCCCTAATAACTAATGAGCTCCTTTGTTTTTATTTCATTTTACAACATACAGACTATGTTGGATGCTTTCAATATCAAAAAAAACAAAAACTGTAGTAGGTAGGTAGAAATAAACAGCATGCTCACACTGAGAAGAATTAAATGCTTGTCTTCTCTCCAGCCTCCCATCTCCAAAGTAACTCCTTTCCCAATTCCCATAAGAAAAGAAGCGTCTGGTTTTGTACACTCTCTAGAAACCCAGAGCGGCAGCCAATCTGCGTCATCTTCACTGCGTAATTAGAGGCTGGAGGTGCCCACGTGTCTCATTTTTAGGATGCTGTGGGCTACACTTGGCCCAGTTTGGGCTATACTTTAGGCATTTCACTGCATATCTCTTCTTTTTCCCCTCAATGTTCCATTTCTCAGAAGGCTCTTAAAAGAACAAACAGATTTGGATTGGAGCAGAGAGTCTCTCTCTCTCTCTTTCTCTCTGAGAACAGTGGGGTGGTTAAAGGCCTCCGTCAGACACACTCTCTAAAGCAGGAAAAGAAGGAAAGACAAAACCCACTAGCCCTCTATGGCACAGTCTTACACTTAACCCCAGCAGAACGTACTGCTTCATGTACTAAAATCATATGTGTGTGAAAATTCTGCTTGTTTCACCCAGTGGACACTGGCCACGTTGCCTGCGTTTTTCTCCTCCTTCCTCTCATATAGAAGCTATCATCCCCGCCACTTCTCCTTGCTCTCTTAGTTATGACGGCCAGAGAAAATACAAGATCCACAGCTGAATTTGAATTTCAGATACATAATAAATAAATTTTTAGTTTAAGTATACCCCATGCAATATTTGGAGCTTTTCTGCACTGCCAATGTTAGAGGAGTTATTTTTATGAAGGGAGTCTAGCTCTTACATAAGGAGAGTGATAAGAACCTATTTTATTTCTTTTAATCTAGCTCTATGCTTGTTTGTTTATCTGCTTTTTTTTTCCCCCCCTCAGAGGCAGGGTAAATAGACAACTACTTAATTTTGCCAAAATTGCATCAGTCATGAGGCCTCGCTCAGAAGCATGAAGGACCAGAGCTAAATGGCAATGACCTACCTACCTTTCAGTAACAATTCCTGTGTAAAAATAAAACTAAAAAAGGAAAGCTCCTTCTAGGCTGGCTCTGTGGGAAGTCAGATGAAACCCTGACTCTCCTACCTGTTCAGGGCAGCATGACCAGGGGAAAAGGCAGCTCATCTTTAGGAATGGGTCACTTGAACTCATTTCTGGAATTATCCTGATATAAATTCATTCATTTAATTTCAAACTTTCTGAGTCATTGCACTGCTAGCAAACCCGCTAATAGTGAGCTTGCCCTACAGACAAGGGCACAAGCAAATTCAAACCCTCCAGTCTCCTACATAAGGTTAACAAGAAAACAAAGGCAAAACACAAATTAAAACATAAATAGAATGAGCCTTACTTTTAAAGCAAGAAATGTTGATTGATGGCCTCCTATGTCTGAGTTCCCTATGTGCATTACCTGAACGTCTCCAGTTTTACCTCACATACGTGTGGGCTGTATGTTATAACATACTGAATAGTTTCATTACTTCCCCCAATGCTAGTGGTATAGCTTAGGTTTGAATTAAGATCAGTTTGATTGTGGAATTGGGTCTTCCTTCTAATCCACTCAAGATCCACACAATAATTAGAGAGAATAAATAAAAGAGGAACTTCCCGGTAAAAAACAACTCAGTATGTGTGGGAAATGTCACAGCGGATCAGCTCCCCAGGGCAAGCAAGGCCTGTGAGTCCACCAACCAAGCCGAACCCAATCAGGCAGCTTTGACAGGGATGTGAAGGATGGGTTCGAGTCACCATAGCCATGGATTGTTCAAAAGGCAGCACTGGGGCTCCACTAAAGGGTCAGGAGTGGAGATTGGTGTCCAGATGTCACTGACACAAAGGGGAATGAAACTACGTTGTAATTGGCAGTCTCCAGAGCAGGGGGATATCAGGAATCGGGCAGGCAGAGAAATCCGATCACGTCTCTTGCCACCAAAGCACTAGGAAGTGCCTGTGATTCTGAGGTAATGTCTGGGCCAGCCACGGCGTGGTCAGGGACTGGGACCCGTGTCCTCATGTGTGAATGCCAACAAGAGTCAACACTTACAGAGCATTTTCCAGGTGTCAGGCTCTACTTTAAGTGCTGTATATCTACTAGCCCATCTAATTCTCACAAGCACCCTTGAAGATAAGTATTCTTATTAGCTTCCCCTCTCATCCATAATGAAACTGAGGGAGAGAGAGGTTAAGTAACTTGCCCAATATCACACAGTGAGTAAGTGGTAGAGCTGGGATTCCAACAGAACAGTGTGGCTGCAGACCCTGTGCTCTGCACCTTCATGCCCATGGTGCTACGCACGTATCTGCACCTCTTGGGAGGCAGGCCAAGGCAGTGCAAATAAGGCCTGAAGAAGGATTAAAATTATGAGGTAGGGAAGCTGCAATGGTTCAGCGGGTTAAGTGCTCACTTTGCAGCCCTGGGGACCAAGGATCGAGTCCCAGCCCCAGCCCGTGCGGACCCATATGCTGAACTGGGGTGTGCTTCCCATGCAGGAGGCCCCCAGTTCAGTTCTCACCCCTCTTACCTCTCCCCATACCCCAGTTCAGCCCCTGGCTTGAGGGGGCATGCTTCCCATGTGGGAGACCACCCCCCCCCAGCCCAGTTTCCACCTTGCGAGGTCCCTGCCCACCTATGTGGAATGAAACCATGTCAAAAACTGATGACAGGGGAAGCCGGGATGGCTCAGTGGGTTAAGTGCTCACTTTGCAGCGCCGGGGACCGGGGACCGAATCTGGCCCCGGGCCGTGCGGAACCATGTGCTGAACTGGGAGCTCCCCCAGTTCAGTTCTCTCTGTGTCTCTGTATCTCTCTCTCTCTCTCTCTCTCTCTCTCTCTCTCTCTGTCAAAAATAAAGAAATAAAAATATATATTAAATAATATGGAATCTTTAAAAAAAACAACACAAAAAACTGATGACAGACAATCATGGAGACAGCTCTGGGCACTTCCCCTTCCCTCTGTCTCTCTCTGTCTCTGCCTGTCTCTCTCTCTGTCAAAAACAATAAAATAAATCTTTTTTTTTTAATTATGAGGTGGGGTCAGCTTACCAAAGGAGGGCACCAAATACAGAGCAGAAAGTCAGTGAAGAACAGCCATGGTTACAGGATGGATAGAGAAGGAAAAGCCACTGAGGTCAACAAAGGAGGAAGAATCAGAGAGGGAAGGGAATCAGGGTTATACAACAGCAGGGCAGTTAAAGGAGGAGAAAGCTTCAAAAAATAAGTTTGTCCACATTGCCCAAGGCTGCAGAGAGATCCAGAAGAGTAGGGCCTCAGAAATGGACATTGGAATTGACACTTTGAAGCTTATGTTGACGAAGATGTAGGTTGTTCTATAATAAAGGCAAAAATAACAGCGTAAAGTGTATTTCCCTCACATCACAGTCCGGCATAAACAGTTCAGAGTTAATATGGCTGTGACATCTTGCTGGGGACCCTTGCTCCACTGACCATGTTTCTATCTCAGGTCTAAAATTGCTGTTCCAATGATCCCTCTACAGTCTCACCAGCATGAAGGTAAAATGCCAAAGTGGATGATATGTCCCTTCCTTTTTTTTTTTAAAGATTTATTTAATTGATTTTTGACAGAGAGAAACAGAGACAGAGAGAGACAGAGAGAAGGGGGAGGGCCCAGAGCAGTCTCCATAGTTGACATTAGTTTTCCATATAATTTCATTCTACAGGCGGGCACGGGGCTGCGCAGGGCAGGAACTGGGCCGGGAGCCTCCCACATCGGTCCTGGCAAGGACCGAACTGGGGGCACACCCCAGCTCAGCATGGGCTGGGGCCGGGATTCGATCCTCGGTCCCTGGGGCTTCAAAGCGAGCGCTTTATCCGCTGAGCCATCCCAGCTTTCCCATGTCCCTTCCTTTTAATAAGATGGTCCAATAGTTACATATATGGCACCACCTAGCTGCAAGGGAACCTGGGAGACACTACCTTTAGCTGGGCAGTCTGGTACTCAGCTAAAAATGATAGGTTCTAAAGGAAGAATAAAAGGGCAGATATTGGGTTATAACTCTTTACAGTAGATATCATTGGTCGTCTTTGCAGTTATAATAGTTTCATCAAGTGGGCTGTGGGGAGTTTGCAGGGAAAGTCTGAAGTGATAGAGAGGAGGAAGTACCAGCTGAGAAGGCTGGTAGTCACAGGAAAGAGAGATGATGGTAGTTTGAGGAGTAGCAGGATGGAGAGATAGTACCAAATGAATAAGGAGGGGGAGAACTAGGCGTGCTTGTGAGGAACAGAAAAGATCTAGAAGGAATAGAAAGACCAGATAGATACTGGAGTGGGTGAGAACAGCTAGAGAGGTCAGTCTTGGGCACTATATTCTCTGCAACAAGTGGGAAGGAGATGAGTGAGGATACAGGGGCATTTGAATGTGAAGAATACAGAAGTGGAACAAGCCTGGGTTCAGGTGGCCCCAACTCCAGCCACATAGATCAGATCAACTGCTTCTGAGTTTCCCAAAGTGAAGGCTGCTGGGAGCTCAAAAAATGTGAGGGTGATGCTCCATGTGCCCAGCTAGCATACTTGCGTGGGCCACACCGCCTCACAGAAGGAGATTAAGGAGTATGCACTATCTCCCTCTTACAGAGTTAGAACACTGGGGCAAGCTGCTTCTCACCTGGAAAGCCAAATAAACACGGTGGACACAGAGTTGGCTCTCACTAAATATTTGTTAAATAAATAAATAGATGAATGAGTGAATGAACAAACAAACACATTTCACACTCCATGACTTTGAAGAATTGCACATGCTGAGAACATTTAAATTCCTCTCCAAGCAGTGTGATTCTTTGCAGGCTGACATTTATTTCAGCAGATTCCATTATCATACCTGCTTCATTCTTCTCTAAAACATGAGAACGATATGTTCCCTGGAATTTCTGAGAAATTGTGGATTTTTACTAGGCAGGACCTAGGTCTTTTGTTTGAGTTGTTAGAGGAGTTTGTGAGGATTGACTCAAGCTAAATGTTGACTCCCTCCAGTGTAAAGAAATAGCATCAACAATAGGTTGTTTTTTCTTGAAAAGGAAAATATCCAGTCATGGAAACTCTGTGTGTGTATTTGTTTCCAACTGCTATATGTCACATTGTTTCAAATGTCAGGCAAGCCATGACATAACTCAAGAATTCAGGTATTTCAGACAAAGTAAACAACCTTCTCTCTAACTCCCAACTCTCAAGTCATATAGTTGTTTCTTGTCTCTACTTCCTATTTCAGGAAATTATATCCAGAAGGATGGTGAAATTAGAGACAGAAAATCAGATCAGATGTTGCCCTATTAGCTATCAACCACCCCGCAAAATCAGAAGACCTTGTATCATGAAGTGATTGCATGAGGTACTGTGTTAGAGGACTAAACGAACAGGACAACGAAGCGCTAGTGGCTGTTGCCTGGGCTGGTGTCAACACAGGCTCAGCCTCGTTCCTGTAGGACACAGAGCTCTGACCCCATGACCACTTGAGACCTTGGCCTTCTCCTGAGCCTCTTTCTGAAACAAGCCCATTCTGCTGGTGAGACACAGAATGTCTTCATGGCAAAGAAAGAATCTCCAGGCTCAGCTACGGCAACTGCAGAAATTATAAGCAAGCAGAATGATTACATCACTTCTAATTACAATTCCGTTTTCTGGCTCCAGCATGAGGAATCAGTGTGTTTGCCGGTATCCTCACCTCCAGACTGCCAGCTCTCCAAACAGCCTTCACCTTCTGAGCGGCAAAGCTGTCTCTGGTCTTCTACACCTTGGAAATCTCTCCGAGCTTGTCTTTTTCCAAAGCCAGACATTCTTTAAAGCATTCTCGAAAGCCATGCCTCTCTGGCACAAGACAAAAACAGGTGTGCAAGGGAGCTGAGACAACTGTTCTCTCCCTTTTCCAAGAAGAGTGGCTTTTGATGACTATATTTGGGGCACTACCTCTGCTTCCTCCGTACTCTCCGAAAACACTGAGTTTCCCAATGTTCTTGGCAGGGGAGCAGAACATTAAACCAACACCACTGTTGGTCTCAATCTCTTCCTGCCTTCCAGATTATCGCACAGCTTTGGGCTGGGGACCACCCTGTCCCCCCATTTCACTTTTGTTCGACATCGGAGCCCGGGACTTCTCAGCCCCCACGCCAGATTGGCCAATGGGGGTCTTCCTGCCCAGTGCGTAGAGAGCACCTTCTTCCCCGGCTTTTCATCAGTTCCTATCTGTGACCTCCCTCTTTCTCATACTCCAAAGACAACACCCAGAGCAGACCTCACATTTTCAAGATGTTTACTAAAAAGGAGTAATTGTACTAAAATTACAAAGTAGTATTGTGTCTAATTCATGGTGACAAATTAGTGCTAAATCTTTTTTTTTTTTAAGATTTATTTTATTGTTTTTGACAGAGACAGAGAGAGACAGAGAGAAGGGGGAGGGCCCAGAGCAGTCTCCATAGTTGAGTTTCATCAGTTTTCGTCATGGTTTTGTTCCACACAGGTGGGTGGGGGCCACGCAGGGCGGGAACTGGGCTGGGGGTCGCCCACATGGGAGGCATGCCCCCTCGAGCCAGGGGCTGAACCGAGGGCAAGAACCGAACTGGGGGCCTCCTGCATGGGAAGCACACCACAATTCAACATATGAGTCCGCATGGGCCGGGGCCGGGATTCGATTCTTGAACCCTGGGGCTGTAAAGTGAGTGCTCAACCTGCTGAGCCATCCCGGCTTCCCCTGGTGCTAAATCTTGTTCATTCTTTTCTGTCCACGTGGTAATGGTCACCCCCGATTTGTGCCTTCCCCAGGTCTATCTCAGACTATGCCAGAGTCCCCACACTGACCCAGCCAGGGCCCAGCCTCCCTC
>PVKE010009044.1:0-46084 GCA_004027555.1 Craseonycteris thonglongyai | reverse complement strand
ACGCCCCCTTGATCACTGTAAAAACTAATACAGGGTTTTCAAATATCAAAGGAAAAATGCAAAAGGGAGAAGAGAGAACAACATTTGTACAGTTAATTAATAATTTGTATTCGTGAAAAGAGAAATGAGAAAATGAGTGAAGCAATGACAAATTATTTCCAAATATTCATAGATGCACTAAGCAATTTAAAAAATTTTTAATGTGTTTATTTTAGCAATAAATATGAAAGATAATCTGAAAAGTTCCACTCACATTACAAAAACAGGAAGAGTGAATATTTCCAATAAAAAAAACTAGAAATAAAAAACTACTGGAAGAGTTCTTATGAATAGAGCAGCCCAAGACAAAAGGTTTTGAATGTAAATTTTCTTAAAACATTATGAGAATATTTTGTGATTTTACTTTTAGTTCATCAGCTATCATTAGTGTGAGTATATTTTCTGTGACCTAAAACAACTTTTCTTTCAATTTGGCCCGGGGAAGTCAAAAGATTGGACACCCCTGAAATACAGTTTGTCTGCTTTGCTCACAATTATTTCTTTTTACTTAGAACCATGGCACGAAATAGGTACTAAAGAAGCTGTTGAATAAATTGGTTGCTTCTCAGACCAAAGGTAATAACTAATATGATGGTTGGAAAGAAGTCATGTTTGAAGCTCTTTACATTAAAAACGAGTTTGGAATGTCACACTGGAAATACCGTGCGCATAGAATTTCCTCTGGTCTTTTGGGGCTGACTTCAGGTCATAAATCATTAGTTGGAGGTAGTTAGCTAGGGCTGGGGGTGCACAGATGAGGAAGATGTGCCCAAGAGGAGGATGTGGAGAAAGAGGCACGTGATGTCTGCCACCGTCCAGGGAAGCACAGGGACATACATGGAGCCCAGGTGGAACAAGGTGGGAGTTAACTCCTAGAGGATGAAACATTCGTTTTTCTAAAAGGTCTTAGCCACTTCTATCCATTCATTCAATAATCATTCTTTAAGCACTAAAAAGTGCCAGGCACCAGGTTTGGGGCTGGAGAGAATAGGAGGGAGGAGTCATTGCCATTTCTGAGAGCCTTCAGTTCTGGTTGAAGGAGAGAACATGTACCTCACAAGTGCAAGGACGTGTTAGAGAGGTGCCAGAAGCGTGCCAGGCAGGGCAGCACTGAGGGAGAGGTCTCCTGGGAGGACAGGCCCAGACCTCTGCAGCGGGAAAGCCCCCAGACCCTGGCGTTCACCAGCGGCAGGACCCGGGCAGAAAGAAACGGAGCAGTGCTGGCCTCCTGTGTGGGTTTCACTGAGCAGCCTGGTACCCCCACAGAAAGCCCGCTCACCGAGGGAAGCAGAGCAGGAGACTGAAGCTCACATCACTAAAGTTCAGTTTATCAAAAGCCGTTTTGTCGAGGACGCCTGGAGAGCGTGGTGTTTGAGCGCCTGCCTCAGTCAGGAGATTCACGAAGGTTCATAAATGTACCAGGCACACAAAGGGAAAGAGGAGGCAGTATGTGGCCTCTTATCCAATGAGGTCTTGGTGCTTAAGGGTGACTCTTAACCAAGGATGGGTATGCAGTGATTAAGAACACAGGCTCACAGGGGTTCAGAGTAGCTAAAGTCACACTGCCAGAATTTAAATCTTTATTCTGAAATGTTGGAAGACTTGGGGTAAATTACTTCCCTAAACTTCATTTCCTGCATCGAGAAAAATAATAGTATCTACCTTGTGGTGGGCTGAATAATACCCTTGCCCCTAAAATGTCCATATCCTGATTTCTAGAAACTGTGACTGTCACTTTAAAAGGCAAAAAGGGATTTTTCCCAGAAGGGATTAAGTTAAGGATCTTGAGGTTGGGAGATTATCCCTGATTATATGAATGGGCCTGAAGGGTAATCACACATGTTCTCCTAAGAACAGAGATAGAGGGAGACTTTGACAAAGAGAATGTGATGATGAAGTGGGAACTGGATTGATGCAGCCAAAGACCAGAAGGTGGGAAGGGTAAGGGAATGCGCTCTCCTTTAGAGGCTAAAGAGGGAGTATGGCCCTTCTAACTCCCGATCGCTGCTCATTAAAACTGGTTTTAGACCTCCGGCCTTCAGAACTGTTAAGTAAGGGTAAGTGTGTTTTCTTTTAAGTCACCAAGTTTGTGGTGATTTGTGACAGCAGCTCTAGGGAACTAATACACATCTTGTAGGAACTGCTACTCTAATTAAACTGTGTGACTGGAAACACTTAGTGGCATGTCTAACACACAGTAAGTATGCTGTACATGTGTGCTGTTCTTAAAAGTAGAAACTTTGGTTCTGAGGTGTCATTGAAACCATTACAATAGTTGCCATTCTTTCCCATGTTTATCTTGGTAACAAAAGCCTAGACTCCTAGTAGAAAGAGCGCTCTCCTTCCCCACAGGCCCTGTCTTCTATTACTTAGAGAGAAAAGGTTACGGGTAGTTCTCCTTGCTTATATCATTCTTTTCCTCATGACTTTTTCCCCCATTACTCTTCTTCATCCCGTTGGTCTTTCTAAACTTTAAAAAAAAAAAAAAAAAAAGTCATTTCTAAATGAATTTAGATGCTACTCCAAGTTAACATTCTAACAAGATTCCTGTTGTCACTTCTAGGTCTCCTCATCCAAAATTTCTGAACTTAATTTCTCCCCAGTTTCCAGGATCACTCATTTTCTTATTTCTCCCTTTTGCGTTTGGTTCAGATTCGTTTCAATTTAGTCCTTTACCTAAACACAGCTTATAATAAGGTGACACAGCAAGGTGATAAAACTCTAGACAGTTTGGTTCTAAATCCTGGGTTTTGGCCACCTACTGTCTGACATTGGGCAAGCTATTTATCCTCCTTGGGCCTCAGTTAAAAAAAAAAAAAAGTGGGTATTACAAATAATGCCTATCGATAGGGTTGTTATTATGAGGATTGAGTTAATATTTACTAGCATTGACAATAGTACTTCTCATAGTGCAAGCACTGCAAATGTATTTGTTACTACTAATGAATGTGATTTTAAACATATAACTTACTTAATTTTCTGTCTTAACTTTGAGATCTACATTTGGTGAAATCAATAAAATTCTGTTTCATGAGAAACAGAAAAATATTTCCATCCAGTAAAATACTTTCCAGTGACTGTCCATGTGGCAAACTTAAGTATAGAGCAAATTTAAAATCAGTGTTTTAAAATTTCTATTCAACAGCCTGGGTCAGTCCATTGGCAAGTTAGGAATTGACCCAACTTGTCTTCTCAATAAAGCTAACAAAATTACATGAAGTTACCAAAGAGAAGCAGCAAAATTAATAAAATGAATATCACATATTGAAACAGAGGAGGGAGGAAAAGTGGTGGGAATGAGAATTTACCTTCCTGCCATGTTAGTGTGGTAAAAATATGGTCTACAGTGGATATATCAGGGATGCCAGGATAACTCAACAGGTTGAGCACTTGCCTTGCAAACATGACGTCTGGTTATCGAATCCTGGCTCCAGCTCATGCAAACCCACATGATGAATGTGGCGCAACTGATAACCACTAGGATGGCCACAAAGATTCTTGCCTCCCATGCAGGAGGCCCCCAGTTCAGCTCTTACCCTGTGCAACCCTACATCCACTTACTCGTTGCGACACTATTCCCAGTGGCCAAGACATGGAAACAGCCAAAGTGTCCTTTGATAGATGACTGGATAAAGAACATGTGGTGTATGTACACAGTGGAATACTACTTGGGCATTTAAAAAAATAAAATACTGTCAATTGTGAAAATATGGAAGGATCTTGAGATTATCGAGCTAAGTGAAATAAGTCAGAAAAAGTCAAGAAACGTATTACTTCACTTATATAAAGAATATAAAACTGAAAGCAACAAAGATATAAGACAAACAAAGAAACAAAAACTCATAGACACAGACAACAGTTGAGTGGTTACCAGAGAGTTAAAAAAAAAAAAAAATATATATATATATATATATATATATATATATATAATCATGAAAGCATCTGACTTTAATGAAGAAAAAATGTTCTCAGCCCAGGTTGCACATTAGAATTTAAAGCTTGGGAAGCTTCCCAAAATTTTGAATGTGTGGGCCCACCTCTACATCAGTTAAACCAAATCTGAGAAGTGTGGTCTGGCCAGTTACAGTTTAGAAAGTTGCATGCTAACATGTAGCCAGTATTTTTTAAAGATTTGTTTTTATTGCTTTTGACACACAGAGGGAGAAATACAGAGACGGGGGGGGGGGGGCAAATAGTATTCATAGTTGCACATCATTGGTTTTTCCACATAGTTTCATTCCACAGGTGGGCGGGGCTGCACAGAGCAAGAACTGGGCTGGGGTCTCACCCCGGTGAGAACTGAACTGGGGGCACTTCCCAGTTCAGCATATGGGTCCGCACGAGCTGGGGCCGGGATTCAATCCTCAGTCCCCAGGGCTGCAAAGTGAGCGCTTAACCCACTGAGCAATCCCGGCTTCCCCACGTAGCCAGTATTGAGAACCACTGGACAATAATGGATTTTTAAATTCATGAAGTTAAGTCTGATTAGTATCAGCACATTCATGTATCATAAAGAAAAAAGATCTACATTATGCATTACAATTAAGAATTTTAAATATGTGCAATTGATATATGCAATAAATATAATACATGTAATAACTCAATAAGTTACATATATAAAATATGAGTAGATGCTCAATAAAATTTTTTTTTAATTGAAATGTCATCATTTCTTATAGGATAGTTTGAACTACTAATTTTTTAAGGTGCTTTTGAATTTAAATTTTTAAGTAAAATACAATCTCATCTGCTGTCTCTTTCTAAAAATCCCCAGTTAAAACTTTATTCCTTTATCTTGAGCCTTTACCATTTTAATATAATTTGACTTCATGTAATATAAAATTTTAATTACTAGAAGTTCAAAATTAAGGCTGATATGGTATTTGAGGGATTGGCAAAGAATACCAAACATTGAACAATAGAAAAATGGCATTCAAATTATTAAAAGAAATACTTTTTTGCATACTAGTAAAATTGTAATGTTAGATAAGATGGCTAATGGAAAATTGAAATCAGTAAATTGATCTCAAACCAATTTAGTATAAAATGTACAGGAGATTCCATTCTATTCTTAATCTACGGTAAAGGCTATGTGAGTGGCCGGCTGAATAATGGAACGTAATCCCCAAATATCCAAGTCCTAAACCCCAGGACCTGGGAATGTTGCCTTATGTGGAAAAAGGGACCTTGCATCTGTTTTCCCCTTGAGATGGGAAGAGTGTCCTGGGCTCTCTGGATGGGCCCAGTGTCATCACTGGGCAGGGGCCACAAGCCAAGGAGCACAGGCCAAGAAAGAAACTGACAGGAAACAGACTCTCCCCTAGAGCGGGAAGGAACTGGTCCCCTTAACATAAGGTGACCAGATTTTAACATTGGTAAAGCGGGACACCATTGACCGAGGGGGAGGGGTTTCTTGATTAAAAATTGGGTCTATCTCCCGCCGTTCCCTAGCTTGTCATGCATTCTTTCCAAAAATCGGGACTTTTTAAAACGCCGTGGGACGCAGGACAAATTGTTAAAAATCGGGACTGTCCCGCCAAAAGCAAAATGTCTGGTCACCTTACCTTAACACCAGTAAAACTGGCTTAGGATCTCCCAAATTGTAAGAGAAGAAATCTGTGCTGTTTAAAGCCACGGGATTTGCTGTAATTTGTTACAGGAGCTACTGAAAACTCACACAGGGTCATTCCTGACTCCTCCTCTCATCTGGCTCTTCCTCCTGTCAATGCCTAGGGCTTTACCACCAGCCCTTTGACTCCTTAAGGGTGGTTGTTATTCATCTTCTCCAGGGACCCCCACCCCCTTCCCGGGTTCCTATATGTCCACTTGGAATTAATGAGATGGACAGTTATGCAGAGACGCTTATGTTGTTTTAATGTCCTAAGAAGTCACCAAAATACATTACAAAATTATCTCAGTTCAGTTCACCTGGACTGTACACTAGCCTCCCATCCTATTTTCCATCTCTAGCTTTGCCTGGCTACATTTTCCCCATAAATCTCATCAGCTGGAATGTGTACCAGATAACAGTGCTACATAATTCAGATAGAATGTGGTCACCATTACAAAAAGCACCCAATTTGTACACATATCCTCCAAATTTGGCTTTGTGGATTTCCTCCTTTTTTCTGAAATAGCTCACGTTATCTTTCTAACAATCCCCAGAGGCAGGCAGGTATTGTCAAGCTCCAGAAGACCCATGAGATTAAAATCAACAAGGAATCACCATTAGTTAGTGACAGGCCAGGAGCTCAAACTAGTTGACTAACTGGCTTTCCACCTGTGACTTGGAGCTGGGCACACGCACAGGTGGCAATTTCAGTGGCACTGTTACCAGAGGAAATTCAACCTCACCTACTGGTTCTAAGCCTGAAATGCCCCGGTTAGAACTTGATACCTCTGTTATATGCAAATACCCTGGAGAGAAGCCTTCCAGGGCTCCGCAGGCTCAACTCCAGTCTCAGCACCAACCGTTCTCTCAGGACTCAGGTGAATTGCTGCACCTGATTCTCCCAGGCTGCTGGGAAAATCCAGAATTCCAGGTCTTGGCAGCATGCTTCAGCCACGCTATAGCCTCTCCTGTCCTGGGAACTGGCCACTACACAGTGGGCATGAGTTGTCTGGTGGGTTCCTTAAACTCTGAGGATATGAGAGGAGAAGTTGTGTCTGAATCCTCCCAAGAAGGGATCTCTCCAGAGATGAGATGCTGGAGAATCACAATACCTGGGTCTCCCTGGCATTTCCAACTTTCAAAGAGTCTGTGATTTCTGAATTGCTAGAAGCCCGGATCCTGTTTTGCAAAAAAAAAACAACGAGAGAGTTCCCGATACTGACCAACTGGCCCTTGGCGTCATTAACACTTTCTGTCTGCGGTGTCAGAGGACAGCACCCAGACCTAAAAGGATCCATCTGCTCTGGAATACAGATTTATGCAGTGCAGATGTGTACAAGACCTTCAGAGGGTCCCTTAACGATAGGAGCTGCTTAGAAAGACAGCAGAGGAAAAAGACAAAGAAAAGGTTCCTGCTCAGCATTGCTTTTAGCAAAGTGGAGATCGAGCAAGGAAAACCACAACGGAGAAAGAGACTATAAAAGAAATTGGAGAAAATGCCAGCACTCTGAAAGAAAGATTACAAAATCTTTTTTTTTTTTACAGTTTTTAAAAACTGTGATAAAATACACATAACAAAATTTACCATTTTAATCCATTTTAAGTGTGCCCTTCAGTGGCATTGAGTACATTCACATTATTGTGCAACTATCACCGCCATCCATCTCTGAAATGGTTTCATCTTCCCAAACTGAAACTCCCCATTAAATAATAATTTGCCATCGCCCCTCCTCCCAGCCCCTAGCAACCACTGTTCTACTTCTGTCTCTATCAGTCTGACTGCTCTGGGGGCCTTCAATAAGGGGCCCATATAGCATTTGTCCTTCTGTGTTTGGCTTATTTCACTAAGCGTAATGTCCTCAAGATTCATCCATGTTGTAGCATGTGACAGGATTTCCTTCCTTTTTAAGACTGAACAATATCCCATTGTGTGTATAAACCACATTTTGCTTATTCATTCATTCATCTATGAACATTTGGGTTGTTTCCACATTTTGGCTATAGTCAATAATGTTGCTATGAACATGGGTATACACCTACAAGACTTTTAAATGTGAAACCCAAGTTAGTAGAAAATATCAAAATTTGGGAAAGTGAAGAAACCTCATATAAATAGTGAGTGCAGAAAATCATGCTGAAAAAATTCCACCATAAAACATGTATGAGAAAACATACCTATACGGGTCACGAGTATAGAACAGTTTATATAAGAACTCCTTTCTTACTCAATATCAAAAAATAAAAACTGGGGATGCCAGGATAGCTCAGCAGTTGAACGCTTGTCTCGCAATCATGAGGTCCAGGGTTCAATTCCGGGCCCCGGCTCATGAAAACCCACATGCTGAAATGTGGGTTATCTAGTAACCGCCAGGATGGCTTGGCTACAAGGGATCTCGCCTCCCATGTGGGAGGCCCCCAGTTTGGCTGCTGCTCCACACAGCCCCACATGCACCCGTGTGGAATGAAACCATGCCACAACTCATGATGTACAACTAGGGAGACTGCTCTGGGCCCTCCCCCTTCCTTCTTTCTCTTTCTCACTTTCTCTCAAACAATAAAATAAATCTTAAAAAAAGAAGAAAAAAAAAAAAAGAAACTGGGAGGAAACCATTTAAATGCGATTGCTGTGGAAAACCCTGTAGGCAGAACCTTTACCTTTCTGGGACATTAGATAACTCTTAGCGCAGGAAAATGACTTAAATGTGTGAATGGGGAAAATGGTCAATTACAATTTACACTGTACTCAACATAAGGGACGAGGCAGTTGAAAGAGAGCTTATTTCTCTGAAGAAGGTGACAAGCCGTCAGCACTAGGGCCGGTCATATATAAGCATGCATGCAGTAAGTATGGAGAAGGCTTTGGTCACACAGATGAGTCCATATGTGACCAAAGCTATAAAGCCGTGCCCTAGTATTTACAGTGGTAGATACCATGAAATCTACAACAAAGAGAAATTTTTAGAAGTAAAGCAATTATGGAGAATCCCTTTTTGAGATTTAAAATTTATTACATATATTAAAGTGGAAACTATGAGAAAATTTTTCTTTGCAAGTAGCCTTGAATATGCTTCATACCAGTGGTCTCCAACTTTTGGCACCAGGAACTGGTTTCATGGAAGACAATTTTTCCCTGGACAGGGGTAGGGAGGAGGAGGGAGGGGGAAAGTTTTGGGGTGATTTAAGCTCATTACATTTATTGGGCACTTTATTTCTATTATTATTACACTGTAATATATAATGAAATAAATACACAACTCACCATAATGCAGAGTCAGTGGGAACCCTGAGTTTGTTTTCCTACAACTGGACAATCCCACTGGAGGGTGGGGGTGATGGAGACAGTGACACCAGAAGTGTGTTACTTATGTCCAGTCTACTCTGTAATCTCGTTTTGGTTGCTGTCCCTGCAGAATACTCTGCTTCACGAAGATAGAATGCTGGGATTCAAAGCAGGCTTTTCAGTGCTTTTGTGGCATCTCAGGATATTCTGCCTTGACTTTAATCCAGAACATACAGAGATTTGAAGTTGTCTCATACCTTAAGGCCATAGTCATTTGCGATCTCAAGCAGTTGATCCTCTTCTAAGATGGACAAAGTCGATTCACCTGCCTCACTCACAAACGGGTTGTGGATCCATTCCTTCCCAGTTTGGGCTTCTTTTGGGGTTTGGAAGTAATGCTCAAACTCTTGAAAGCTGAGAGAGGTGATCATGCATCAGCTGGGAGAAAGAAGGCCCTGGCTCAATCTCTTTCAAAATCTCTGCTAATGTTTGAAACATGTCAAAAATCCCTATGATTACTCATTGCCTCCATAATTGCAGTTGTTTGAGTTTTGGGGTGTCCAGATTCCAAGGTATCACTGTATAATTTATTACAATGTTATTGACTGTATGTGCTATGCTGCTCTTTACATCCCTGTGACTATTTGGTGACTATGAATTTGTACTTCTTTATTTCTTTGCCTTTTTCATCTAACCGTTCAGCCCACCTCCCATCACCCCAATAAATCTAGTGCCCAACTGATACCACATATAGTTATTGCAACATTATTGACTATATTCCATGTTATACCTTACAGCCCATAGCCATTACTTTGTAACAACCAATTTGAACTTCCCAATCCCTTCCCCTATTTCACCCACTCTCCCAACCCTCCTCCAATCTGGCAACAACTCAAATATTTTCTGTTTTTATGAATCTGTTCTTGGCCCACTTGTTTATTTATTTATTTATTTATTTTTTTTTTTTGGCTCTCACCTATAAGAAAAGACAACTTGCATCTATCTTTCTCTGTCTGACATTCTACTCAGTGCTATACCCTTCATGGCTTTTACTTGTTTAAATTGAAAGTAACTGTAAATAGATATATAGCTGTTACTTCTAACATTCTTTGTAGTACTGGTTTGGTGGTGATGAACTCCTTTAGCTTTTTCTTGTCTGGGAAGCTCTTTATCTGTCCTTCAATGTTGCAAAATAGTCTTGCTGGATACATTAATTGTGGTTGTAGATCCTTGGTTTTCATCATGTTGACTATTTTCTGCCAGTCTCTTCTGACCTGCAAGTTTCTATTGAGAAATCAGCTGACAGTCTTATGGGAGCCCCTTCATAAGTTACTAGTTGCCTTTCTCTTGCTGCTTTTAGGATTCTCTCTTTGTCTTTAACCTTTGTGGTTTTAATTATGATGTATCTTGGTATGGGCCTGTTTTGGGTTCATCTTGTTTGAGACTCTGTGCTTCCTGGGTTTATATGTTTATTTCCCTTGCCAGGTTAGGAACCTTTTTAGTCATCATTTCTTCAGGTAAGTTCTCCATCTCTTGCTGTCTCTCTATTTCTTCTGGTGCACCTATGATGTGAGTGTTATGCTTGATGTTATACCAGAGGAATTTTAAACTATTTTCATTTCTTTTTAAATTCTATTTCTTTTTGTTGTTCTGGTTGGGCTTTTCCTGCTACCCTTTCTTCCAAAAATTCTGGTTTGCGCCTCTGTTTCATCTAGTTTGGTGATTCCTTCTATTCTATTATTCATTTGTTATTATATTCTTTATTTCTGCCTGGTTCTTTTTTTAGTTTATTTGTTCTTCTTTATGCTTGCTTTCTCTTTGTTGAAATTTTCACCAAGTTCTTTGAGTACCTTTATAACAATTGTTTTGAGCTCTGTTTCTGATAGGTTGTTTGTCTCCATCTTGTGGAGTTCTTTTTCTTTCTGGGCTTTTCTGCTGTTCTTTGATTTGGGACGTATTTCTTTGTTTCCTCATTTTGCCTGACTCTCTGTTTGTAGATATTCTGCTTCTTAACCTGACACTCACTGCTACAGTTTCCTCTGGGGCTCACTGCTAATACTGGGACAAGGTGTGTGTGTGTGTTGAGGGGTGGGGACAAATGTCTGAAAGGCGGGTGAGAGAAGGCAACCAGGCTTTTTGATTTGGTTTCTGCCTGGTGCTGAGGATGGTGAGGGCAGCCCAGGCTTACACTTTTCTGTATTCAGTTTGCTTCAAGGTCTCAGCTCTGAGTGTTGGGATCAGCTGCTTCATAGGCTGATCCCTCCAGCAGGACTGCTTGTGGGCAGAGAAGCTCACTCACAGCCTTTTCTCTCCTACTCTTCTCCAGACCAGAGAGAGGTCAGGCTGTAGCTTCTCACCACCCCAGTCATTCTTCCTGTTTTTCTAATGAACCGGAGTGAATTCGGGCTGTGGCATCTCACAGCACTGCCTCTGCACCTCCTGGGGCCAAAGTGAGGTCTGGTTGCAGCATGTCATGGCCCCCGCCTCTGCATCTCCTTTTCTCTGTCCTGCAAACTGAGTGAGGTCTGGACTGCTCGCCCTCCACTTTCTCCCTCCCCCTTTCCTCTCTCAGCCAAGCAGGGACCCATGGCCCCTGTCTCTGTACTCCCCCTCCCCTCCTTCTCAGTTTGTTTCTCTTTGCCCACCTGCAATTACTTCAAAGCGATGAGTGGCTCTCTTAATGGTGTTTGTGTATTGCATAGGGAATCCTTCATTGAATTATAGTGGTGGTATTTGTTGTAATTTCACATTTTCCAGAAGTGCCTCTCACACTGCCGTTTTAGTTGATCTATAAGGGCATGTGCTTTAATGTGGTTGATCATTTTAATCACATGCTGAAAACATGGTTAAGTTCAAGTGATATTTTTCAACTAGCCTGCATTTCTCTATGGATGACACAATGCCTAGATGCCCATTCAGAAGTGACCTCTTTGACCCAAGTGTGAAACCAGAACACTGTCAAGTCATGGCAGCTGCTCCATCTGTGCATACACTGACACAAGGTGACCAATTCCATTTCCCTGATATATATCATTCAAAGGTTGAATAGCTCTGCCGCTGTGCTGTTGGTTGGCAACAAAAGTGCACATAACATATCCTCATGCACATCCTTCTGAAAAATGTATCACACAAAAACAAGCATTGTTTCTTGTCAACATCAGTAGACTCGTCAACATCAGTAGACTCGTCAACCTGGATTGCATACCACAGTGACTCATTCATCCTCTCTAACAATTGTGCCTCAGTATCTGCTGCTATTTCAGCAATTTATCTAGTGATGGTGCTAGCCGAAAGAGGAACACGTGCCACCTTTTGAACTGTAGCCTCTCCTAAAAGTTCACAGGAAATGTCCTTAGCAGCAGGCAGGATCAACTCTTCATCAAGAGTAAAGGGCTTCTTAGCTTTAGCAGTGCAGTTAGCCACGAAGAATGATGCTCTCAGTACAGACACGTTTGATGATGCAATGGCTTTCAATAAATGTCTCTGTTCTTCGTGTTCATGTTTGTTTGTTTTGTTTTCTTTTGAAAAGCTCCAAAGCCTTGTCTTTTAATGCAGGTGCTTGGTCTCCATGTGGCGAAGCAATTTTGAAGGTTTCCTGACTTTGTTGGATAGCTGGTAGCCACATATTTTACAAAGCAGGCCTGGAGAATTTGAATCACTTGTTGCAACAAACCCATAATTTAAGTAGGACTCTTGATATTTTCTTTTAAATGCAGCTTTCTTTTTGTTGGCAGTCTTAGAGTCCTCTGCTGTGTCATTATTGGGTCTCCCCCACCCTCCCCCCAGCCCCCCTTTCAAAGAAGCTCTCCAGTGACATTTGTTTTTTACTCATTTTGGCTCCGGTTAGCTTGTGGGCTTACCAAAACTGTGACTGAGACAAGTGTACAGTGCATGGCAAGAGGCACGGAGATGCCAGGATGGCTCAGGAGATTGAGCATTCAGCTTGCAGCCTCAGGGTCCCAGGATCGTATCCTGGCCCTGGCTTGTGTGGACCCGTATGCTGAACTGGGTCGAGCTTCCCATGTGGGAGGCTCCTGGTTTGGCTCTCTCCCTGCACAGCCCCACACCCACCTGTGGAATGAAACTATATGGAAAACTAATGATATATAACTATGGAGACTGTTCTGGGCCCTCCCCCTTCTCTCTGTCTCTCTCTGTCTCTCTCTGTCAAAATCAATAAAAATAAATCTTTAAAAAAAGACATTCTCCAATGTAATGTAGAACTGTACACCTGGAAACAATGTAATTGATATCAATTAATGTCACTGCAATAAATTTAAAGAAAATAAAAGATATTCTCAAGAAAGAGTCATGACAGAAGTAGTAAATAAAATAATGGGCAGGCCACATTCAGACTGAAATAAGTGTCGGATTCTGACTTAAAGCCTGCCACCAGATGTAGCTGTACAATTGAAGTACATCAACTCACTTGTCACTATTAAGTCTGCCGCTAGATACAGCTTAATTGTCACTTGCCACTCACTGATAAGGCATTGATATGAGTCTGCAAGTAATTGATTTATTATGGTCTCTGTCTCTGCTGATGTTCATCTGTGTTTGCAGCCTCTGCCCAGTGCTAGCATCACCGCCTCAGCTCCACCTCAGATCATCAGGCGTTAGGTTCTCATAGGGAGCACACAACCTAGATGCCTCACGTGCACATTCTCAATAGAGTTTGTGCTCCTGTGGGACTCTAAGGCCGCTGCAGATCTGACAGGAGGCGGAGCTCAGGTGGTCATGTGAGCCATGGGGAGTGACTGTAAGCACAGATGAAGCTTCCTTGCTCAGCTGCTGCTCACCTCCTGCTACGTGGCTCAGTTCCTAATAGACCAGAGATAGGAGTTGGGGACCCCTGGTTAACAGAGATCTTATAGTAAGTACAATATGCAGAAAAACATAAAAGGAGGGAGAAAGAGAGGAAGCATGGGAGGGAGAAAATACAATGTGGGGCAAGACAAAGCCCAAAGCTATTTTCTGTTTTTTACTCCAAAGTTCCCAGTAGCAGATTCACAGGAAGGGGGGAGATCATGGGCACTGGAGACCTGAAGGACAGAGGACAATGGAGACAGGGGACACTGGGCCACCTCCTCCTACACGTGGGAGTCTCTGAGAGTGGCAACTGCAGGAGCTATTAAGATCAGACCAGTGCTGAGCCAGTAACTGCTTCCTCTGCTGGTGGCTTTTGCAGAAGTGTCACCCTCATGGCTCCTCACCTCCCACCCTCCCACAGTCACACTCCGCAGAGACCTTTCCCCAGCAAGCTCACTGGAGGCCCTGACGTCAGCCATGACAACACCGCCTGTTCTAACCAGATTGAGGACTAACGCCATAGAGCGTTCAAGGAGTGTGGGTTTCCCCAGATCTAGTGAGGAACCCTGCACAGGGCCTGTCGCCTGGTTTGAAAAGAGGCCAGCTTCTGGCAAAAATGCGCCGTTTTTCTTTCCTCCCCAATCTCAAGTACATGCCGGAGTGAGGTGCTGGGTGCCGCCCCCGGGCATGGATTTGGCCTGCCCTGTGGGGCTTGTCCCCTTCTTCCTCTCTCCCTGCCTGCCCTCCTGCCAGAGTTGTCCTCTACTCCATGCCAGCCTGCCCCATCTTCTCAGGATCTGTTAACTAATAAACTAGTCTGACAAACAAGCCAGGGCTCTCCTGACAATCGCTCACTGGTGTTTCTGTGGGAGTCGTCAACAAAGCACTAAAACAGTCAGCCTCAGACCGGCTTCAAATGCAAAATCCAGATGTGGAGTCAGCACTCCTAGCCCTGCCACATTCAAAGGGCACAACTTGGGCAAGTTCTCTCTGAGCCTCAGCTGCTTCACCTGTTAAATGGGCAAAATGATGTTCCTTTCACAGGGTTGTTATGAGAACGAGGGTGGACTGTGCACATCACTTTCAGAACATGACACATGAGAGGGAGTTTCAGCAGCAGCAATGAGTCAGACAAATGCATACAAACGTGTAGCTTAATGACATATTTACACCTATAGGATCTACAGCACCAATAATGGGTAAGGCATTACTAATCGTATTCTCAAGTAGAAATATTAGTTGCTGAGGCAAAGTGGGAGGCATATTTTCAGGAAGGTGACTTTTCTAGAGCTCATTAGAGCAATCATTCAATGGGGCTGTATTGGTCCCCATCTGTAAGTAAAACCTACCCTATTTCAACCTACCCTATATCTTTAGGTCCCTAAAGAATCCCAAAGGTTAGGAACATGTGTGTGTTTCCTGAAAGAAAGGCCACTGTATTGTCCACGGCTAATTTTTCAGTAATTAACTTGCTTAGTCCCTCATCAACCCATCTGTCTGTAGTTTTGCTAGCAGAATATAGAATGTCTCTTTTTTTTTTTTTAACGTGATCTTATGTCACAGTACTGTTCTGAAGAAATGTGGAAACAGTCATTGTACAAGAGAAAGAGACATAGCAATCAGGGCAGAGATGGAAAAGCAGTGGGATTCGAGTCACAGCAAAGCACAGAGAGGGAAGGAGGCGGGGGAGGCAGGGAGGCAGGGAGCCAACCAGTAAGCTGGAAGCCAGCCGACCGGACTCCCGGGGAGTGTGTCCATCTGCAGATTGGGCTGTTTTGTTTGCATTTCTGTTTCTTCTTCAGGCAACGTGCATATTTCATTTCATCTTTTATTTTCCTTATGCTTTAATTATCAGAACAGGAGGAATCCAGGCATGAAGGAAGATTGGTTTGGTTTTTGTTTTTTATTTCCCTCAAGTGTTACATCTGTTAGAAGTTGGATATAAGGGAATCAATTGCCAAAATATCTGAGGGAGAAGGCACATGTTTGTTCTTTAGTTTAGTCACCAGGGATTGCCAGAGCCTCATTCCAGCATCCTGTCCTTGGTTGAAATAAAAAAAAATAAAAAAAAAGGACCAGCAATGAGTGCCAACACTTAAACAATGAAGAGGGAGCTTAATCTGAAATGATTCTTTTTATACTCCCAAATACCATCGCTCACTCAGTGTAGGAGGGTACTTAGGACTCCGTAAGTTAAAAGTTAAATACACACACACAGTAAACATTTACCCTAGTATAGTTGAATTGTTAAGCATTGGAATAAACATATATTAATACATTAGTGATTTAGTGTTTTTTTGCTGAAGAGAACATTTATCCAACAAATATATTTTATTAAAATATTTGGTGTACATTATGCTAAAATTTTCTTGAAAGACAGAGCAGAATTTCCTTTCAAGAAAATTCCAGGGACAACTTATGTAAATGAGTAATCATAATAAAAATGGGTTGGACCAAAAAGTATTAATATGCATAGAGTACGAATGGGTTGCATACTGTTTCCTCCTCTTTGAACAGTCAAGAAAATTTTTCCTATAGCCAGCCCCATCTCCTCCTACCTAACTTTCCACCTTCCCTCTTCCTTGGGGAAATTTTCTCTTCCCCAATTATTTGGGTTTTTGTGATAACAAACAAGGGAAGAAGGTGGAGAGAGGAGAGGGACCGAAGAGACAAGAAAAGGGGGAGAACTTGGGCCTGGCAACCAAGGGAATGAACGTCACAAGGAAGAGGAGGTCATGGAGGAGGCTGATGGGAAAGAACAGCAAGGACATTTTATGGCAAGATGCCACTTTGCTGTTTACGGTTATCTTGTCATCTCTCTGCAAGGAACATCACACTGTCCCTCCACAGAGTTCAAAGCCCTCCCCAGGTAATGATTCCTACATTTGTAACTCACATTTTCACTGCTCCCCAGAGCTCCAGACCCACTTTAATTTTGTTTAAGAAACCTCTCAAGTTTAACTTGTCCAAAACAAATCACTTGACTAACACTCCCCCAAAACTTGTTTCTCCCCCAGTCTTCCCCTAACTCGGGAAATAGCAGTGAACCAGTGTTTGAGCAAAGACCTACAAGGTCATCCTTCATTCCTTCTTCTTTCTCTTCACACTTGTAATCACTTTTCCAGGCACTCTCTTAAGGTGAATCTCCAAATACAATCAAAATAGCCCTTGGGAAGTGGGGGGTGGGGTGAGAAATTTACTTCAGGAGAAGTAGAATGTGGAACTCAGCATAGGTCCAAATCAGAAAATTCTTCTCAAGGTTGGAGGTCACAGTTTGACTGGACTTCTGGTCTACCAGCCTTTTGAACAGAATGCCAACCCTTCCTTCTCCACCACCCTCAGCCTCAAGTCCACAACTTTTTCCTCCCAAATAAATTGTTGAGCAAAAGAGTGCCTTTGTTCATGGAAAGTTCAAAAACAGACCAAGGTACTACGGTGGTGGTGGTGGTGATGAGGGTGGGGGCGGGGAGCGAGCGGAGTTGCCGGGGGTCATTTTGTTTCTTGATCTGGATGCTGTGACACAAATGTGTTCGATCATGAAATTTTATCGAGCTATACTTTTAGGATTTCTGCTCATTGTTGACTGTATGTTGCACTTTTATAAAAAAGTTTACTTAAACATAAGTGTTAGCTAGAAGTTTGGAAAAGGTAAAGCAATTATTTCTGGACTGAGGGTATTTATAAACTGTAAGAAACATTAGAGCAACTGTATGTTGAAAATATATGATTTGATCCTTGGGGCCAAAGAGGTTCAACATGCATCCTCTTTCAACAACAAATGATTTTTCCTTCCCACAGCACAAAACCACTCACATTTTTAATTCAACTGAAAGAAAACTCAGAATCAATCATTGCTAAACTGCAGAGTTGTAAGGACATCCAAAGTATGACAAATGTTACAAAAACTTGGTAGAGACTGTCTGGAGTAGATGTCATGAGGCGTGTCACTAAAGCCAGAATTCACCCAGGCCCATCAAAATCGTCCTGAGACTTCCACTGAATCAGATCTTCCTTTTTCCTTAAAACATGCCAGTGGAGCACCTGCCGGTGTGTCCTCTTTCTCTCCTGGTTGTCTAATGTGGGAGGAGCTGAGCCCAGAGCTAGCCTGAGCAGCCATCGGTTCCTTCCTGCAGACGCTGCTGCTACTGTCCCCAGGCTGGTCTGCCAAAGGTGGAGCCCTGGCCCGAGTCTCACAATCTGGCGGGGCTGTGAATAACCGAACCAAGTTCTGTGACCCCAAAGCCAGTAAGCCTGCTATGCGAAGCAGCTGCCTGCATGGTGTTATTTCCACGTGACCCAGCAATCCCTCTTCTGGAAATCTAAATTACCTGGAAAATTTGGAAACAGTCATCATAAAGATATATACACCCCTATGTCCACTGCAGCATTAGTCACAATAGCCGAGACATGGAAATTACCTAAGCGTCCTTCAGTGGATGATTTAATGAAGAGGGTGTGGTGACTGTATACAGTGGAATACTACTCGGCCATAAATGAAATGCTGCCATTTGCAACAATACACATGAATCTCGAGTGTATCATGTTAAGTGAAATGAGGTAGACAAAAAAGGACAAGAACCATGTGATTTTATTCATATAGAGGATATAAAAGAGAAAGCAACTTATGAATAAACAAATCAAACAATCTCATAACTACAGAGAACAGAATGGTGGTTACCAGAGGGGAAGGGGGGAGGAGGGTGGATGAAGAGGGTAAAGGGGGTCAAATATGTGGCAACAGAAAGAGACTAGACTTCAGGTGGTGAGCACACAACGGGAAATGCAGATGTTATATTGCAGAGTTGCACACCTGAAATTTATATGATGTTATTCATCAAAGTTAGCCTTACAAATTGAATTAATTATTATTATTTTTAAAGCCAGGTCAAGGGTTCCCATAAATAGCGCCCCTCCTGCCAGCCTCAGGTCGTGAATCCCACCATACTCACTGGTTGTCAGTCTCAGCCTGGGTGCCTGCCTCTGCAGCGCCCCTCAACCCTCAAGCTAGCACCCATTACATCTTCTGCTCCTGGCTCCAAAGAGGCCTGCTGCCAGCTCCCGGGTCCCACTGCGACCTGAGGCGGTGCTGAGTTAACCAACTTGTAACCCAAACTAGTCCTACAGCATCAGCGAGGCAGAGGAAAACATGAGGAGAGAGGCTGATGTTTGATTCATTCCCTCCATAAATACTTATGGAGTACTACTTGGCCAGACATGGTTCCAAGGCACTGGCAACATAGCAGTGAATTTATACCATTAGATTTGAATGATGTGAGACAGACAATAAACACAATAAATACACAGATGATATAGTATATTAGAAAGCAATGAAGTGTAGTGAGGAAGAAGATAGGGGAAATGGGGTAGGGGGAAGCTAGACACTTTAATTAGAGTGGTCAAAAACAATTTTGCTGATTTTTTAAAAAGCGCTGATGTGAGATGCTGGAATAGCTCAATGGTTGAGCATTCGCCTCGTAACCGTGAGATACGGGGTTTCAAATCCCAGTCTCGGCCCATACAAACCCATATGCTGAAGTGCAGTGCAACTGGTAACCGCTGGGACAGCTCAGCAGCAAAGGTTCTCGCCTCCCATGCGGGATGGGAGGTGCCTGGTTCGGTTCCCACCCCACGTGTAGCCCCACATCCACCTGTGTGGAATGAAACCATGTCACAACTCATGATGTACAACTATAGAGACTGCTCTAGGCCCTCCTCACCTCTCTCTCTCTCTCATCTCTCAAAAATTAAATAAATCTTTTTTAAAAAGGTTTGATGCGATCCCCATGGGAAAAATTAGTCTTTTGCCAGCCCTTTGCACCCTGATTATAAGGGTTAGTATGCTTGTATTTTGAAGTATGCTTGGGGTGAGGAGAGGTGAACATTTAGAATTCCTAATCTGTCCCAGAACTGAGGCAAGAGTATTAAGAACTCCAGCTTCAGTCTGGGCTCAGCATGGTCACCCATGTCCAACTTGGACCTTGTGTCCCTGTTCTGATCATTGGCGCCCACCATCTTCTTGTGCCTAGGCCACATCCCTCCACCACGGGCCCCAAGACTGAGGAGATTCTGTAAACGCCCCAATTCTGTGCCCCCGTTCTGATGGCCTCTCTGAGTCCAGTCCTTCTCCGATGCTCCAGTTCTTATGGCTGCATTTCTGCCTTGGTCCCAGTCCACCAAATCTAAAAACTCTCACGAGTCTGTCCACAGTAAGGCACCTTGAGATCCACAGTCCTACCCCCCAGCCTGACCGTCTGCCACATCAGGGACATCCATTGACCTCTGTCCATGTTACAACAAGCCATCTGTCCCCAGGGTCCTCTATATATGAGACCAGAACTTGCCACACCCTCGGAAACTGTCCTAGAACTCTGACTGTCTCCTCACACCTGTGAGAAAGTTTAATTTTCAGGCCCAAACCCTCCTCTCTGACATTGCATGGCAATAACTGGCCCTTTCAAATGCATTTTCTCTGGAGCTTTTTCTTTTACAGCTTTCAAAAATAAGTTTTATTGAGGCATAATTTGCATTCTGTAATTTTTAAAAAGTAACTTTAGAGTCGTGCACCTATCACCACATTCCAGTGTTAGAACATTTCCATTACCCTAAAAAGACCCCTTAGTCCAGGGGTGGCGAACCTTTTGGCGATTGCGTGACAAAGTTTATGAAATAAGAGTATACGTGCTCAACTCGTGTACCAACCCATCGCGTGAGATGGAGGTATCGATTATTTTTATGTCTATAAGAGCATAAACAATAATTTTTTAAACGGTATTTACAGCTCCGCGTGCCGAAATAATTGCTCCGCGTGCCACTTTGGGCACGCGTGCCACAGGTTCGCCACCCCTGCCTTAGTCTATTTGCTGTCTATTCCCATTCCCACCCCCAACCCTAGGCAATCACTAACCTACTTTTTGTGTCTATAATGGTTTGCCTTTTCTGGATATTTCATGTACCTGTAACATGTGATTGTTTGCACCTGGCCTCTTTCACTCAGCATAGTCTTCAAAGTTTATCCATGTTATAGATGTGTCAGTTCGTTCATTCTTTTTTTTTTTTTTTTTTTTTTTTTTTTTTTTTTTTTTTTTTTTTTTTTTTTTTTTTTTTTTTTTTTTTTTTTTTTGCGTAAGTACACTATGTATTACTTATTTGTTAGTGAATATTTGCATTGTTCCTAGTTCTCAATTATGCTGCTAGAAAAATATCTATGGACAAGTCTTTGCATGCATATATGTTTTCATTTCTATTCAGATTTTTGGATTTAGTTTTTGTGTTTTTTTCCCAAATCCTCTCAAAGTGGGAAGAGATTTAATCCATAATGCTTTGCTTAAATTCCTGCAGCTTAAGAACTGAGATGTAGTGGAGGAGAAATACAGGAGATGGAGCGGGGGAGAAAAGGGAGAGCCGTGAATTAATCTCCAGAGGATGAAAAGAGGGAAGGGAGAGGCAATCATGGTCCAACTCAAGTGTTTGCCTTGCTGGTTGAAGTAGAAGGAAAAGAAAGTGGCCTCTTGGGGAATGGAACTCCGTGCAATTGTCTTGTTTGATGAAAAAGTCAATCAAGTGTTGAGACGTCTTAAAATACATGAGTAACCCGCAAGGGTTGAGGGCCAGCCTTGAGTTCTCACTCTCCCCACAGTCTATATCCAATTGTCAAGTTTGCCTCTGTAATCTCCCTCCAACTGGCCCAATTTCTCTCAAATTTCACCCATTCCACACTGCCATTCTAGTCAAGGCCATCAGCCTTTCTTGCCTGGACCACTGATGTCCCAGTTTGCTCACTGAAGCTTGTCTATACCATTCTCCAGAACACAGTCACTGCCCTGATAAAACTGGTTGAGACCCCAAGACCCCACTTGTCTCAGCTTCATCGCTCACCGGCAGCTCCTCCTCTTCTCCTCCCCACTTCTTAATGTCTCACCCTTTCTTAGTCTCCCAAATATCCTGTACCTGTACCTATAACTGTCTCGGTCTGATGCTTTTTCGTCCTTGACCTACCTCACCCCTGTTCTTCCTCTGGTCTCACCTTAGGCAGCACTTCCTGCTGGAGGCCTCTTCTGGCCCACAGAGAGTCGGGGCAGGCGCCTCTCCTGAGTGCTCCCCTTGAAGTCCTCCATCTCAGGCTTAACATTCATTCCACGCTGCACTTGCTTGTTTCTGTGTCTGTCTTCCCCTCTAGACCAGAAGTTTCCCAAAGACCAACGCAATGACCACTCTAGCAGGTCTCCCCGGCATCTGGCAAGGGATCTAGTATAGTACATACTGATTGAATAAATACCACCAAGTGTCAAAAAGAAAGATATTATGCTCATAAGAGGAAGACTTGGAAAGGAAAGCATGGAAGAAAAATTCTATTTTTTAATGTCTTTTTTAATAAGATATTATACTCATATATGCATGCGCGAGCACACATACACACACACGGCCATGACGAATGGTGGCAGCTCCAGCATGGCAGCTATTTGGATCAGCTGTGGGGTTACATGAGTGAGCTCTCGTACTGGTTGTCCCAGGTAGGAGCTGGGAGACCTTGTGCAATTCATTCAGCCTGTCTCCATCTGTCCAAAGAGTTGCTTGTTTTGTATGGTTATTTAGTGGATCTGGTAAGTAAATGTAGCTGGTGGATTTTTAAAGTTACAAGATACTAGATAAATATAAGGAATTACTCCGTAGTGCTATTCCTCTAGCTTCAAAATAAATCTCTGCAGTTTTAGAATTACACACACAATAATTTTATTACTTAGAAAAAATTATGACAATAATTCCTTCCATTAGCCTCATATTGAGAGTCTTCAAAGTACTTTCATATCCATTATCTGGTCCTGGTAAATGAGATAGGAAAAATAGGAATTAGCTTCTCCATTTTATAATTAGTGAAACTGACACCCAGAAATATGGCGATTTGCCCAAGAGAAGGTGCTTGTTACAAGGTTCTGGGAAGGGACTGAGTCTTCTGTTTCCTAACTGGGTTCTGCAGTAGCCATATCAGAGTTCAACTCGGTAATGTTCCATCTCCCACATTCCCAAGCAGTACACACACACACACACACACACGCTCCAACCCCTAGGTAATCACCCTCAACTTCACTAAAAATTTCATCCAAGAAAATCACACCCAGGGAGATTTAGAGAGAAACACATTGCAGACTCCCATGTACCCCAAGCAGCGAGGCAACATGGAACACTTACTTCTATATAAAACTAAACCTCTCGTCTCAGGAGCCAACGGGGGGGGGGGGGATTAACCAAAATTCTGCATCGAAATAATAAAAATATCTCTTGCTAGCCCCTAAAGACAGATTGTAGATATACTACATGTTAGTATCCTGCCAATTTATTCATTTTTATGTAATCTCCTCCAGTCACGGTACATTTAATTCCATTTTCATCTTGCATCTTTCCTTTCAAGGCTTGGTAATTTCTTTTCTATATTTATTCATTCCACTTTTGCTTCCTATCAATTCTTGTATCAAAATCTGCTTCAGTTCCCTTTGGCAAGGTGCAGTTATGAAAACATTTCTCGTGCATGAACGTTAAATTTGCTGTTGCACTTGGAAAACGGCCCTCTGTTTGTGCCAATGGCATCGCGCCAGCGCTAGCAGCTGACGCAGCTCCCGGGCCTGCAGAAGACAGGGCTCCTCTTCTAGAAGGCCTCTTCACCATTGTCTGCACTGACCTTTCCTCCTGTTCACTGAGTGTGCACTGAGTACCTACTGTGTGCTAGGCTCTGTGAGGTCAGACAGTAACTGAGTAATGGCTGGTTTGTGATGGCAGCCAGGTGTTCTGAGGAAGGGGCCCCTGCTGTCACGGAAGAGGTGGCAGATTGAGGAGGGAGGAGAACTTGGGCAAATGCTAGTCATAGAATCCATGTCGTTTCCTGGGCCACAAGATACAGGGAATCCTCTAGAAATAAGGCTCCCCGTGTGCTGGGCTAGAATGGGTACTGTGGGGGTGCGGGGAGGGTTACAGCACTATTTGAGACCAGACACGCCTACAGACTCATCATCTTCCCAGTTTTTCAGACCACCTCCCGTGCCATAGAGAAGGAAGAGACGCCGTGAAAGGTTAGGCTCTGGAGCTGAACTGCTTGGGCTCAAATCCCAGCTCTGCCACTCAGCCCCTGTGTGCCAGGGGGTGAGCTGTTTGTCTCCTGTAACGCGGTCCTCTCACCTGGACAATGAAGTCCTATGAGGAATAACTGAGTCTGTTGATAGGAGCAAGGCCTGGACCAGTGCCTGGCACATAGAAACACTCACTGAGTATTTGTTGCCATGCTGGCCCCTACTTTGGGTTTTTCAGGAATCTGCAGGTTCTGTGACCTGAGTCACCCTGTCTAGGATGCTCTGCTGGATATTGTACAGTGGTTCGAGCTGGGAATTTCAGCTGGTGCCAACATAGCCACAGCATCTTACAGCTGCCTCCTGTGTCTATAACTGGCTTATAACCTCCCCCATCAGCCTTTTCTTCTCACATTGAGAAGGGAAGCCACCTTAGTCTAAGGTTCTGATTTATTTATTTACTAAACACAGAAGAGGATACCTAACTGCCTCATAGAAAACACTCATGAGTAAGTCACAAGGTCAGGATGGCGGTGGTTTCAAAACAATTTACTCAAAAGCATACAGCTGGCAAGAGCCAAAAGAGGACTGTAGACCCCGACCTGCCCAGCTTCCAATGTCTGCTCAGCCCAGGCCTCACTGCATATAAATGGTGTGGTGTGGGAGCACACACACATTTCCACACTCCAGGAAATGACTTCCTTCAAGTTCACTGTCATGATATTGCACCTGTACATAATGTGAGAGTAGCCAGAGGTGTGCAGGAAATTGTTGCCTCCAGGTATAACCAGGAAAAAAGCACCAAATATCACTATTTCCTGTTCTGTCATGCGCTCATAAGCCACACATGCTTCTCTCAGGCCCAATTATCTAAATGAACAAATGCATTCATCCGATCAGTACTTTTTAGTGCCTATTATGTGCCAGATACTATTTTATTATTTAAAGATTTTTATTTTTTTGTTTTTGACAGAGAAAGAGACAAGGACAGAAAGAGACAGAGAGAAGGGGGAGGGCCCAGAGCAGTCTCCATAGTTGTACATCATCCATTTTCGACATGCTTTTGTTCCACACAGGTTAGCAGGGGCTGCACAGGGCAGGAACCAGGTTGGGGGCTTCCCACATGGAAAGCTCATCCTGGCAAGAACCAAACTGCAGTCACATCCTAGTTCAGCATATGGATCCATAGGGCTGGGGCCGGGACTCAATCCTCAGACACCAGGGCTGCAAAGTGAGTGCTTAACCCTCTGAGCCATCCCGGCTTCCCCTCAGGCACTGTCTTAGACACTTGGGTATGCAGGAATGAACAAAACCAGCAAAATAAACATGCTAGGAGGGCTGTCTGGATTGCCCAGCAGGCTGAGCACTTGCCTTGCAACCACGAGGTCCAGGGATTGAATCCTGACCCTGGCTTGTGCAAACCCCATATGTTGAATTGCGTTACAACTGGGAAACAACATGATTCAGCAGCGAAGGTTCTCGTGTCCCATGCGGGAGGCCCACAGTTTGGTTTCTACCTCACGTGGCCCCAGATCCACCTGTGTGGAATGAAACCATGTCACAACTAATGATGTGCAACTATGGAGACTGCTCTGGGCTCTTCTGCCTTCTCTCGCTCTCTCTTTCCCCTTCTCTCAAACAATTAAATAAATAAATAATAAATAAATATCTTTAAAAACACACACACATTAGAAGATTACATTGTATTGGTATAAAGGTGGAGGAGACATAATAAATAAGCAAACACATAAATGAGCAAATTGCTTTCAGACTATGATGGGTGCTAGTAAAAAGATGAAATAAGGCAATGGGATAGAGAGAATCATTCTTCTCTCAGCAACCAATGTGAGCTCTTAAAAATGGATATCAGGGGAAGCCGGGATGGCTCAGTGGGTTGAGAGCTCACTTTGCAGCGCTGGGGACCGAGGATCGAATCCCGGCCCCAGCCTGTGCGGACCCATATGCTGAACTGGGGAGTTCTCCGAGTTCAGTTCTCTCTTTGTCTCTCTCTGTCTCTCTCTCTCTGTCAAAAACAATAAAAGATAAATAAAAATACAAGCCACTATTTAAAAAAAAAAAAAAAGGATATCAGATCATTTCATGCCTGGCTTTAGACCTGTTCATTTCATTGTACTTGAAACAAAATCCAAACTTCTACCCATGTCCTTCAAGGCCCTACATGATCTGCTTCCCTCCAACAGTGTCTACCACGTTCTGCTTCTCGACAATAACCTCCAGTCATCCTGTCCTTCCTTCTGTCCTTCAAAAATATAAAGCTCCAGGGGATGCTGGGATGGCTCAGAGGGTTAAGTACTTGCCTTGCAGCCCTGGGGATCTGAGGATCAAATCCCAGCCCTGGCCTATGTGGACCCATATGCTGGACTGGGGTGTGTTCTCCAGTTTGGTTCTTGCCGGGTCAAGCTTCCTATGTGGGAGGCCCCTGGTTTGGCCCCTGTCTCATGGGGCCATGCCTCCCATGTAGGTGGCCCTCAGGCCTGGTTCCTGCCCTGTGCGTCCCCTGCCCACCTGTGTGGAATGAAATCATGTTGAAAACTGATGACGTACAACTATGGAGACTGCTTTAGGCCTTCCCCCATTTCTCTATCTCTCTGTCTCTGTCTCTCTCTCTGTCAAAAACAATAATATATATATATATATGGCACTCCATTCCCAAGGCTTTGTAATTGTTTCTCTTTTTCTAGAATGTTCTCCTGCCCCCTCCCAGGGCTCCTTTTATGCCCCTAGCTCTTTGAACGGTTCAATCATTCTCATTTTTCTGATTTAAAAAAACCTCTTTTTATAACCATATTATTTATTCTATTTTCCTTTAGTTTGCTGTTTCTTTAATACCAGTTACCATTATCTGAAAGTATCTGATTTATTTACTTACCTGTTTATTGTCTCTCCATCCTGTTTGTGTATGCAAGCTCTAAACGCCATGAGGTCAGGGACTCCGTCTCATTCATAGCTACAGTCCCAGCAAGGACTACAGTATTTTACTCCCCATAGTTATCCCTTTATTCATTCATCTAATGCATATTTACATGCTGACCAGATACTATGTTAGGCTCTGAGGATGCTTAAATACAATTATAACCCATGGCACTTACGATCTAGTAATAGACGAGCAATTATATGATAGAGTGACACCACTGAAGGATGAGCAGAGAGCCACTGCGGTAGACTTTTATTTCGGCATCCCCCCAAAATCTATGCCTCCCATATTCACACCCTTCTACGGTTCAGCTCACACTGACTTTGTCTACTAAGAGAGTAGCAAACATGATGCAAGCAGAGGATTGGTAAGTACTTGCACAGAAAGGCCTTTCCATCATGTAAATAAGCCCAAGCTGGCCATTCAGAGAAAGCCACGTGAGGAGAAAGAGACAGAGAGAGAAGTCCCAGCCCTCTAACTGCCCTCACCATGTTTCCAGGCGTGTGAGTGCACTCCTCGTGAATGTGACGGCCCCATGCACAACCCAGCTGCAACAGCATGAAGCACTCCAAGTGAGACAGCAGCAGAACCACGCAGCTGAGTTCCAACCAACCCACAGAGTCATGAACAAATGTGGCAGTGGTTTTAAGTCACCAGGATTTGGGGGTGGTGTGTTACATAGCACTAAAAACATAGCCATGTACATCTTTTTGAAAAGATACTCTCTTTTGTTAAAATTGATATTAGGTTACGGTTTGAAATGTTGGTTGATTCCTTTTTCCAATGTGAATCCTCTTTAAAAATTATCTTTTCTATGTGATTATTGATATGGCATAACATTTAGTTTATTGTAAGCACATAAATTTACTCATATAAAGATGAACAACCAATAGACTACTGTCAAGGACGGAAGACAAATAAAACACAGAAATTATAGAAGAAAGGGGGAAGAAAAAAACTGAAGATACTCTGAGAGAGTGAATTTTGTTTGCATATTTTTTAGGTAACCTAACTAGCTCGTGTCTCTCAAAGAAGTCAGTCTGGACAGTCTGTTCTGAATGTGACTGATGACGAGTTTGCAAAGGAGAAAAACTAACTGCCTATGGATTCTCTGCCAGACCTTGAGAGTTTATCGGGGGGCTTACAGGACAAGTTCTCTGGGCAAAGGCTGATGGGATTCCTCCCTTGGACCTTTAACTGTGGCCACGCCGGTTCTGCATCATTTTACACATCACAATTTTACACATTGATTTTACTGTAGTCACTCTATTCTAAGCTTTAAATTAATTCTTTTAGATTTTCTTAGCATAAAATTAGATCATCTGTACATGATCATTTTGTCTTCCTGTTCACTAATATACAGATAGTCACTGGCAAACCACAACTCACACAGGATAGAAATACAAACTGTGAATCCCTCAGCGTGTACATCCAGTCAGGGCTGGTACTTTACGAGGATCCCTTCTACTCAGAAGTATTTGATCAGAAGATTTGGATCAGGAAACAAAGGCAAATGGGCCTTTGAGAGTTAATTCTCACCATCACATCATCTGGCTCTACAGGAACGATTGCTTTAGAATCTGGGCAATCACGATTCTTGCTTAGATATTCAGCAGATGGTTAATTCTTATCACAGTAGCACCCCACAATCACTCAGCTCTACAGGATGCTGAGTTTATTTCCTGTAAAATGAAAGCAAAACAAACACTATTTGGCTGAAAATGGTTGTAAAAATGTCCAACAAAATAAAGGATTTTTTCATTTGAGAACCAGATTTTATAGGTAAATATTCCACTATTTTGCTCTTCTTTCTATCTCTGATGAGTGCCCATACGTGAACACACACACACACACACCACCACCACCACCACCACCATCGCGATCACCAATGCAACACAACCCATCCTCCCTAAAACACCGAGCAGTCTTTGTATGGGAATCAGATTTACACTATGCAAATGTTCACCCAAGGATCTACCACATAGCACGCAAAATTATCTATTCACCCCAGGAAATTTGCTGCGATGCCAGGCTAAGCGATGGAGTTTTTTGTGAAAGAGGGTAAAAAAACGACGTTCTCTGCTTGAAGATACTTAAAGTTTATTCCACAGGTCAATCAGTGGTTAAATCGCTAGGAGAAGCCCTTTCTCACTCCCAACTCTCAACACATATTTCTGCAAGTCAGGAGAGTCTGAATCTTCTTCCATTTAGCTGATCCTAGGCAAATTATTTGAGACAACAAAGCAGGTAATCATCGCCTGCATATGTGGTTCCATCAGTAAGGCCAAGAGAGGCCCCCATCTTTCCTGAATACCAGAGCAATTGCAACTTACATTTATACTAGTCCACTTGCAAAAAGAAGAATGTCATATTTTAAAGACTCTTAAGTGATTCAGAAAACCATTCTTTCGGGATTCAGTATCAATGATGGTCATAGTATATTAAAGACCCAAAGAAAAGGCACCTGGGATTGATGTGGTCTGATTGAGGAGGTGGAGGGGCTTTACCTGAGGGATTTGGGGTACCCAGGGGCTAAAATTTTAGATACATTGGGGTGCAGAGAGATGGAGAAAGGGAGGCAAGCACAGAAAAGAATGATGAGGACCAAAGGCAAACTTTGCCCCCCCTTTTTTCTTTCCCTGCCCCTGAAATCTTCGCTGCAGCAGCTCTCTCTTACTGAGCACTTGGAGAGCAGGTACATGAAGCTCTTTGCACATTAACTCGTTACATCTTTACAATTCCCAGTAGGTTCAGCATTAGCATAGAGTGAAAGAGTAGCTGGAAAAAATGCACTACTTCATAGGGTTATAGGAAAATGTGAGATAAATAAGTTGCAAGTTAGAAGGCATCCCAGAGTATAGAAGGTGGTATTTCTTTCTTCCATTTTCCATCATTTCATCCCTTGCAACTGTTTCCAGTGTCTCTGAGAGAAGAAAATTTTCTGTTCCCACAATTCTTAATCCCCATTGTGCAGACTGTACTCAGTAAAAGAGGCAATGGACAGACAAAATAGATTAACATAAATAAAATTGATTTTATGCCATTAAAAATAAAATTGAGGGGATGCTGGGATGGTTCAGCAGGTTGAGCACTCACTTCACAGCCCCAGGGTCCAAGGGTCCAGTTCCGGTCCTGGCCCGGTCCTGGCCCGTACGGACCCATATGCTGAACTGGGGTATGGCACCTAGTTTGGTTCTCACCAGGGCAGGCTTCCCATGTGGGAGGACCCCAGTTCAGCCTCCAGCTCAAGGGGGTGTGCCTTCCAAGCGGGAGGCCCCTGCCTGGTTCCTGCCCTGTGCAGCTCCCGCCCACCTGTGTGGAGTGAAACCATGTTCAAAACTGATGACATACAACTATGGAGACTGCTCTGGGCCCTCCCCCTTCTCTCTGTCTCTCTCTGTCTCTGTCTCTCTGTCAAAAAACAATAAAATAACTCTTTTAAAAAATAATAAAATTAAATGCTGTTGATGTGCAGGATGAGCTTAACCCATAGAAGATGGACAATCAATAATGAATAACTGACTAAATGTGAAACTGACATTTGTGTGCCAGTAAGGGGGGGTGGGGGGGAAACTTCAGACTGCCTTAGTCAATAGCACCTACTCCAACCCTCTTCAGTTACCTTTTTGTACCATGAATATTAATTGTAGTGTTTGTTTTAGTTCTCTTCTGCCGGCATTTTCGTTCTTCCTTTTGGACCCACACATCCCGCCTCACCCTTATCGTGGGTGGGCTTCTTCAAATGTGTGGGAGGTCCTTGTTTGACTGTTCCTATTTCAGAGTGATACAAAGAAATGCTGGTTTGGAGCTCTTTCTATGGTGGGAAAAGGCCTAGAAATTGCCGGACTCTGCTTTAGGTTACCAGGTGGGAAATCATCTTTAATGTGGGGAAACTGGTGCTAGAGTGTGTGTCTCTCCCCAAGATCCATACAATTTCCCTCAGAAGAAACTCCGGTCTCTGGTCTGGGGGAGAGACCTCGCCGCCAGTACTGGCTGTGTGAGTGTTGGGAGTGGGCTGGGAAGAAAGCTAAGTTTGCTTCTTCCACATCTAGACTGTCAACTAATCCCTGTTTTAGTCCCAAACTTCATTCCTCTCCTCCACTATATCCAGAATCTCCAGCTCAACACTCTCCAGTGTTTTGTGGGGCAAATTATCTAAATCCCGCTTTAAAAATAATCCAAACGATGGTTTCTTTCATTCATTTCACACCCCCCTTTCATTTCACATCTTTCAGAATTTTGTTGTTCAAATAACTATTCTACTGAGCCTACCCCCATTCTCTCTGTTGTTAGAGATTTAACTTTTTTAGTCTTTATGTTTCTCTGGTGGACTCTCGGACGGAGAGAAGAACATGTGTTTAATCCACCATCTTCAATGAGAAGACCTTTAACTATGCATGTAGACTTGTGTGGATCACGGAAGACCATCTGTTCTTGTGTGTTTTGGGGGCTGAGGACAGAGGAGGGGTGTCTCACTAAGGAACTCATCGCATGCTAAGAGGGAAGTTCATGCTGTGGACGGGAGGCAAGGAGCAGAGGGCTGCGGAGGTTGGTGGGGGAGGAGGCATGTGGAAGGCAGTCAGGAATGAAGCGTAGCCCAGACCCTGAGGTTTTATTCAGGGCCTGAAGATTCCAACAACACATTCTTTGACATTCAGTAAAGGGCTGCTAACATGCTTGCTGGATCTAGTCTACTTGGGAACATTAAGGGAAGGGACTCTACTGACATTTGGAATGAATAACTATAGGACAGAGAACAGCCTTGAGGAACTAATTTCAGAGGAGGTGTGAGAAGCCCAGGAGGGCACCAGAGGATGTGTTTCTGTTGTTGAGGACCAGGAGCACCAGGATGGAATTGAGGGACACTGTACCCTAGAAATCACTGGGGAAGAGGATCTTAGGGAAACATGGTCTTATTAACCTGGGAGTATTTTTCATCATTATGATTTCAACATTAAAATAAATATGATTTCATTGTGTGCCTCCAACTGGTCATATGAAACACATTCGTTGGTAATTTTTTTTTTTGACAGAGAGAGAGAGAGAGAGAGAGAGAGATACAGAGACAGAGAGAGAACTGAACTGGGGGAGCTCCCAGTTCAGCATATGGGTCCGCACGGGCCGGGGCCGGGATTCAATCCTTGGTCCCCAGCGCTGCAAAGTGAGCGCCTAACCCACTGAGCCATCCCGGCTTCCCCCATTGGTAATATTTAAAGTCTATGTTCGTACGTTGTTACAGATAATCATATTTTACTTCAGTGCTCTAGTTTGTACTTAGCTTGAAGAACATTCCTGAACCATCTTTTGGTACAAATGTAAAGCTAAAGGGAAAAGGAGAATCATGGAGTTGGGAGTTTGTTTGGATTTGCTTTGCCCTCCTCGGTGACATCGGAGGTGTCGGTAAGTGTCACCCATGTGGCGCAGGTGAGAAGGCTGAGGTGCCCGAGTCCCTTACCGCTCCCTTAGACTGGTTGTAAATGAAAACCAGTGCAGTCGCTATGGAAACCACGAGGATTTCTTTAAAAATAATGCACATGAATTAGAACAAAATGACTGGTGTTCTTTTTTTTATTCCATCTTCGACAAAAGTTGTGTCCTGGCTTCTACCTTTACTTCAGAGTAAATTATGAGGAAAAGAATACCGAGTCGACCTCTTATTGCCACAGTGGCGTCTCCTCTTTCCATCTCTCTGTGCATTCATTTCAAAGTCATTTGATAGAATTTTCCCTGAGAATGTGTACTTCTGTGCAGGTGATTCTGTAGAGAGGGACTTCTCCAAGAAGCCTCTTTCAAGTTCATGGATGTCACTCTCAGGACAAGCAGACAAATGGCGAAGTCCCTTTCTCAAAGCCCTCTTGGCCCACACGCAGGAAGAGTCCCCAGAACCACATCTGTCTTCCCAGCACAGCATTGGAGGCTTTCATGAAGTCATCTTCCTTTGGCATATTTCCTTTTACATACTGGCTCCTTTGGCCTCAGTAGGAAATACACATTTTATGAGTACCTGACATTTACAACCAACCCATTTTAGTGGAAACTTTCTGTCTTTTATATTCACTCTTGGATTCTGAGATTTTAAATGGCATAATTTTGTCCAGCTCCAGGCAGTGGTAGTTCTACTTTGTGTCTGAGCCTCTCATCATCAGCTGTCACTGTGGGCCCACTTGTCTCTATTGAAGTGCCAACAGGAAGGCACACAATTGATCCAGGGTAAAGAATCCTGCTCCAGCAGCAGACGAATCGTCCAATGTTGTGTGTCCACTCAAAAAAAGAAAAAAAAAGAACCATGTAGCATATTCATTTTCTTAATCATCTTATTATACACTACCAGAAAGAGGGCTGTTACTAATTTACTTTCCCAAGAGATGCCCCCAATCCATTTTGAAGACTCAATACTAATTATTGAGGGTATCTTTATATTTCCTTTGTCTCACTCTGTGCTATCTTCTAACTCAGAGTATGTCCTGCTCTATTTACAAATTTTTAAGTTTATTTATTTATTTTTATTGTTTTTGACAGAGAGAGACAGAGAGAAGGGGGAGGGCCCAAAGCAGTCTCCATAGTTGTACGTCATCAGTTTTTGACATAGTTTTACTCCACAGGTGGTTGAGGGTCGGCACAGGGCAGGAACTGGGCCAGAGGCCTCCAGAATGGGAGGCACGTCCCCGCGAGCTAAGAGCCTTCTCCCCCATGGGAAGCTGGCCCCTGCAAGAGCCAAACTGGGGCACACCCCAGTTCAGCATATGGGTCCACCCAGGCCAGGGCCAGGATTCAATCCTCGGACCCCGGGGCTGTAAGATGAGTGCTCCACCCACTGAGCCATCTGGCATCCCCTACAAATTTTTCTTTTGAGATTCATGCCAGTGATGGGAGAAATTTGGTCAGTATAAGTGGAGTCCCTAAGAGTCTTGTGGATGATGTAAAACAAGTCATGAGGCAGAAGGAAGAACTTCCTCATGTAACATGCAGACCAGGAGGCTGACCTCTCACTCATCTAGAAAACAAACTAACAAATAAACAAAGAATAAAGCTATTGGGTTCCTGTATCTCTTTGCATCTCATTCAGTTGAAACCTCAGGTTGTACTCCCCAAGACACATGAATATTTTAGTTCTAAGTAGATGATCTATTAATATGAGAGAAGAAAACCAGCTTAATTTGAGGAACATTTTGAAACATGTCTTGTGCTTTAGAAAAAATTCAATGTATTGAGTGTTTAGAGATAAAATTTGTTATAGATTTGTACCACTCTTGGTCTGGGAGAACACTTCACATTTAATAAATGTTTTCTGGTAAGGCTGTGGCACATACAAGTAAGAATTTTCAAAATAAATTGACAAACTAGACTCCTTGTTCTTTTATTCATTTAGCTATAAAGCACTAGCAGGAATGGTCAGTGACCAAGTGTACATACTTGGGAGTCAAATATATTTGGGCTTCATCAAGGTTTTAAAAATGTGCTAGTTAATCAACACCAGGCAGGTTACCTCAACTTTCTAGCTCTCACTTCCTAATCATGAGAATGGAGGTGATAATATTACCTATTTTACTGGAGTACTGTATACATCAGTGCTTGGTGCATGGTAAGTGCTCAGTTGTAGCTATTATTTTGCTCTAGGATATTACTGAAATACATAGAACCTTCTCTCTCCCACAGACTTTAGGCAGTCAAACATCCTCTGAAATGTGTCTGCAAATTCCCCAGGGATTGTACATTTTCATGCTCCTCATTCAGACAGACATCTTTCTTACATTCCTTAGAGAAACTGAACGATCTAATTGCTGATGATTACAGAGTACTGGATCTTCCTTAATATTGAACTTATATTTGGCATTATGGATTTTAAAATCTACTTTTAAAATTCTCATTTTATATTCAATTGTTGACATTTTCAGGTCTCTATTTTGTGGGGTAAGGACAGCATTAAATGCAAAATGAAGGACAGATCTTTACTGTATGTGCTGGCTTTAGAGTTTTCTAAAGGCAATACCACAAAATGAGCCCCTGGGAGTCATGAGAGCTTTCAAGCCAGCTGGAGACCCAAGTCCATCAGAGATGACATCTAAGGTGGGGAAGGGGGCAATGGGAGGCAGCCATGGCATAGAATGGGAGAAGAACATGAGAAAGTATCCAAAGTGCCCTGAGGAGCTGCGTCTAGTTGTGTAAGTGTTAATATTAGCAATAAATGTTACTAATAAAGTGTCATGATGTTATGCCATTCCCCCTCCCTGCAAGCTCTGTTAGAACACTCCAAATAATAACAGTAAGAGAAATGTAATGACAGCCACACTTCATCCCCAGTCACTTTTCAAGAAGACGACAGCTATTCACTCACAGTTTTTCATGGTATCAAGTATTAGGTATTCGTAATATACCTGCTTAAGTATTCCACAGGTCCACTCCTTGTAGGATCCAGGAGCTCAGACATGTTCTAACTGGGTCCGTTATCTGCTCAGATTTGGGTATTTTATACAGTGGTGAATTAGAGAGCACAGAGCTGTGGGTTTTGGAGGTATACACACAATTTAAGAGCCCAGAATTGTCACACCTTTAGACCAAAAACTCAATGAAGACGAGTGAGTTCCCCTGACTTTTAAAACTTTTTCTGTATCCTATACGAGCCCTATCTCAGTGTCCTGCACACACTAGGTGCTCAGAATAGTTGGCTAATTGAGTTGACGTTCTTCCTCTAACTGCACCATCCTGCTGACAATAAAAGAACACAGGCACAGGTTGCAAAGTGCTTCTCTCTCAGTGGTTATGTCACAATGGAATGAGTATGTCACATTATTACATGGAGCTGGATTGGTTTCTTTCATTTACTTGTTTCCAAATTGTGTTCTTCTGGGGGCTTGAGAGAATTAAAAAATGGACTCAGGGGCAAACTATCTGACCCTTAAAAGCAATTCCCTTTACACAAAGATTTGACAGGTTTTAAATGTATTGCTTAGAAGGACTCAAATTTTTATCCAGCCAACTTTGTCCTCTTCAATTGCTATTGTCTGGAGGTGGTGGGTGGGGGTGGAGAATAGTGAATAGGGATGTCTATTTTTTTGTTTTCTTGGTCTTCCAACTACCCAGTCACAAGTCAAATGGTCCCTTTGAGATGCTGACATAGAGTGATGTTGCACAGTCAAGGACAAAATAAACCCTAAGAAAGACGAAGAAAGGAAATAATAAAGAGAAGAGCAGAAAATCAATAAAGTTGAAAAGAGAAAAACAGCAGTCAGTGAAACAAAAAGCAGGTTCTTTGAAAAGGCCAATAAAATTGACAAACCTCTAGCAAGACTAACAAAGACAAAAGAGAAAAGACAATTTATCTATCAGAAATGAAACAAGACAAACTACAAATGCTGTAGACATCAAAAGGATAATAAAAGAATATTATGAACAAATCTACATACATAAATCTGACAGCTTAGATGATATGGATCATTTCCTCAAAAACTACAAACCACCACGACTCATACAATATGAAATAGGTCATTTGAATAGCCCTATGACTATTAAGAAAATTGAGCTACGGGGAAGCCGGGATGGCTCAGTGGGTTAAGCACTCACTTTGCAGCGCCGGGGACCGGGGATCGAATCCCAGCTCCGGCCCGTGCAGAACCATATGCTGAACTGGGAGCTCCCCTGGTTCAGTTCTCTCTCTGTCTCTGTATCTCTCTGTCTCTGTATCTCTCTCTCTCTCTCTCTGTCAAAAATAAAAATATATTAAAAAAAAAGAAAGAAAATTGAGCTAATAATTTTAAAACTGCTCCCCACCCAAAAGCTCCAGAACCAAATGGCTTCATTGGATAATCCTAAATTACTAAATAGTTAAAGGATAATTAATAAAATCACTTGTAGAAAATGGAAGAGAAGGGAACACTTTTACATGAAGGCACCAAAACCAGGCAAAGACAGTAGCAAAAAAAGAAAAAACTAAGGACTTAACTTCATGAGTATAGATGCAAAAGTTCTTAATAAAATATTAGCAAGTAGAATCCAGCAAAATATAGAAAGGATTATATACCATACTCAAGTGGGAGTTATTCCAGGAACATAAAGTAGGTTAAATATTCAAAAAATTAATCAATGTGGCTCACCGTATTAACAGGCTAAGGAAGAAAAATCACATGATCTTATCAATAGATGCAGAACATTTGAAATAGAGCATTTGAAAAAATTTAACAACCATTCAAGATAAAAACTTTCAGGATACTGTGGGGAAAGGTGAATTTCCTCAAATTAATAAAGAACATCTATAAAAAAAATTGTAGCTAACATATTTTATGATAAAAGAATGAATGCTTTCTTCCTGTGATTGGAAATGAGACAAGAAATGTCCGTTCTCACTACTGTAATTAACCATAGTGTTAGAAGTTCTGGCCAATACAACAAGGCAAGAAAAGGATATAAAATGCATACAGATTGAAAAGGAAGACACAAAACTGCCCCTACCTCTAGACAATATAATACTCTACACATAAAATCCCAAGGAACCTACAAAAAATTTCTAGAGCTTATAAGGTTAGCATGGTCACAGGATACAAGATCAATATGCAAAAATCAATTGCATTTCTATATACTAGTAGTGAGCATCTGGAAATTAAAACTTTTTAAAAACAAAAACAATTTATAATTGCTCAAAAAAAAAAGGTTAAATACTTACATGTAAATCTAACAATATATGTACAGTAGTTATATGCCACAAACTACACTGCACTAATGAAAGAAATCAAAACAGATCAAAATAAATATAGAGACATTCTGTGTTCCTGGATTGGAAGACTCAACATTATAAAGATGTCAATTGTTCCAAGTTAATATATAGTTTAACACTATCCCTGTCAAAATCTCCGCAAGATATTGCCAGATTACTCTAAAGTTTACATGGAGAGGAAAAGGCAATAGAATAGTTAAAACAATTCTGAAAAACAAAAAAGAGAATAAAGTAAGGAGGATTAATCTACTCAGTTTTAAGTCTTGTTTTATACCTATAATAATCAAGACTGTGTGGTATTAACAGGGGGATAGACACATAGATCAACGGAATGAAGAGAGAACCAAGAAATCACCCCATATAAGTATGACTAACTGCTTGTTAACAGAGATGTCAAAGCAATTCAATGGAGGAAGGATAAATAGCATTGTCAGGAAATGTGCTAAATTTGATAATCATAGACAAAAAAAAAACCCAAAAAACAATGTTGACATAAACCTCATATTATAGAAAAATTAACTCAAACTTGATCATAAGTTCACATGTAAAATTGTAAAAAATTTAGAAGATAATACAAGAGAGACTTTTTGAGACTTAGGGCTCAGCAAAGAGTTTTTCAACATGACACCATACAAAAATATGAATAAACTTCACTTAATCAATAGTTAAAACTTTTTCTCTATATAAGACTGTGATGAGAAGATGAGGTACAGGGTAGAGGGAAAAAAAATTGCAAACTACGTACATAACAAAAGACTCATATATACAATATATGAAAAACTATCAAAGCTCAACATTTAAAAAAACAAACAATCCATTTAGAAAACGGGCAAAAGATATGAAGAGCTATTTCACTGAAAAGACTATACAGATGGCAAATGAGCACATGAAAAGATGTCCAAATGCAAATTAAGACAATGATGAGCTACTAGAACAACTAATATCAAATGTAATGGCCGTACCAAATGCTGATGAAGGTGGAGAGAAATTAATCACTCATACATTGCTGGCAGGATTATAAAATGGTACAACTACTCTGGTAAATAGTTTAGCAGACTCTTTAAAAACTAAACATGCAGCTACCACAAGACTCAGCAACTGGTCTCCTGGGCATTTATCCCCCCAAAATAAAAACCTATGTTCACCCAAAACCTGTTCACGGCATCTACATTTGTCATAGCTAAAAACTGGAAACCACCAAAATGTTCTTCTATAGGTAAATGGTTAAATAAACGATGGTACCTTCACGTGATGGAATACTACTCAGCAATAATACTTTTTTTTTTTTAAGCCTATCTGATTATGTCTCATCCCACACTAAAACCTTTCATTGTTTTCCACTATCCCAGAGATGAAAGTGTGCATCTGTAACATGGCTCAAAAGGCCTGTAGGATATAACCTCGCTGTCCAAGATTACCTAAAGCTACCGGTAGTCTCTTGTTGGCTCCCTAACTTCTAACCATTCCCAACTTTTTTCAATTTCTTGCATATGCCAATTCTCTCCTGCCTCTGACCCATTGCCCATACTATTTCTTCTGCCTGAATTCCTTCTCTACCCCAAGGTCCCAGTCCCAAGTGTTAGTAACTCTGACTTATCCTTCAGGGCTCAACTTAATGAAACTTCCTAGTGAGCCTTTCTTGCATGTCCTACCCCTACCACAAGCCAATTAGGACCCTGCTGCACCTGCCTATAATACTCTGAACTTTTCCTTCTCACCAATTTGCCCATTGATTACTATTTAATTAATTATTTAAAGTTATTTATTTAGGGTTTATCTTTACCACTAGACACATTCAATTTCAATCATAATTCAAATTCTATCACCTAGCGTTGTTGTATTTAGCTCTGATTGAGATTAGATTCAGCTATAATTGAGACATAAAAAATGATGACTTAAACAAGATAGACGTTTATTCCTCTTACATAAAAGAAGTCCAGTGCAAGCCCAGGACAGGTATGGCAGTGCATTTGTTATTAGGGACCCATACCCCCATCAGCTCTTCATTTCGCTATTCCTGGTATGAATCCATCATTCTCATGACCTAAGGTGGCTACCAGAGCTCCACCCATCACATCTATGTTCCAAGTAGTTAAATGCCACAGTGGCATTTTCAAACTGATACCATTCAGAAATAAAAATCAAAGCAAAACTTCCTCTCTCTCTTGTCATTCTTTCTCCTTTATTAAGTCAAAAAATCTAAATTCTAGTTCATTTATCAACAGCAAGTAACAAGCTCCCTGAAGTTCAATTTTCCAACTGAAAATGAGGGACTAATGATGACTACCTGACTGAATTCATGTGATGCCCAAACAAAATTATGCACCTTAAGTAGTTTTATATACCGTAAAGCACAATATAACTATAAGGAATGATATAGCTCGTTCCATGAAAACTCTGAGGCAGGAGTGGAGAAGTGGGAAAAATGGTCCATCTTTGAAAATAACCAGAACATTTGGCACCAAAAGTATGGGAAAGAGAAAATGATTTTTGAGCACGTACTATGTATCAGTAGCAATTCTAGATATTTCTGCCCTTGGCTGGTATTCATTAAGTACATTTAATGGTCTACATTTACTTATAAGAACAGGTCCTTTAAACTTGAAATAGTAAAAACATTGTCTGGCTTGACAGAGATGTCTTAGAAATGGATCACTCTGTGTATCCCATGTGTTGGCATATATGTTATAATAATATTATATCAGTTCTTTCAGAGTTCCTGAGCTGGCAGAACTTCTGCTGATTTCACATGGACCACAAAGCATAGGCAAACCACCGGCACTTCACCAGGTTTACAATAATTTGTGCACGGTCCTCCATCACCCAGGGTAAAGCATTACTACAAAAGGGTCAGACACTTGTCTGCTCTCCTGCAATGTCACTTTAATCACTAAATCAATCTACCAAGTACTTACTGATTAGTTCCTTTTTACAAGGTGCTCAGTATACCACCTGCTGGGGAAAAAAGGAGTTAACCACCAAGTAGTAGAAGGAGCCAAGGAGGACAAAGAAAGATAGAAAGAACATAAACTCTGTTCTCAAAAAGTTTATAATCAAAAGTACTATATATACATGTTGAATGTTAAGTAATCACGCCAAAAATAAATCATAGCTTAATGAATACCTAATTGACTGATAAGAAATTAGACCAAAGGTGCCATTGAAGTTTTGAGAATGACAAGAGCTGGGGTAGTCTGTAAAATTTTTATGGAGGAGAAGATATTTGAACTTAGCCTTCACAGATAGTCTACAACTTATATCAGAGAAGAAAAAAAGAAAGATAAGACAGGTTAAGTGGCTACAGGATAAGCCTGATACGATGAATAAGTGTTTATTTATTTATTGGTTTGTTTATGAATAAGTGTTTAGCATAGACTGATATGGCTGAAGAGAAGGATGGAGGACTAAGAATTAGAGCTGAGACTAAGAAAGAGGTCAGAGTCTACTCGTGAAGAAACTTGAATCCCAAAATTAAAACAGACTAATTTTATATAGGACTGAACAAAATGTTTTTGGTTCATTTGTTGGTGTTATGAAAAGTCACTACTACTGTGTTTTTATTATCAAAACTTAAGATCTTGGTCTTTTCTCGTTCCATCCATACAAGGCCAGAAGAGAAATAAGAAATATCACCAACCTCAAGATTTTCACGACCAAACCCAGCAATCAGAACGGCATCTTTCCAACTAGGTCTAGGCAGCCATGGCTGGTTCAAAGCTGTGATTTCTCCTGATCTCCTGAAATCTGACATATGTCCTAAAGGCAGGATTTGCTTTTTTATATTCAATGCTTACTTTTTATAATGCTTTGCTGGAAAATGCCTTCAAAAGGAACCAACTGCAAAAGACTTGGCCTTAGGGCTGTGTTCAACCTGGCTCCCTTGTATTGTTTACCGTTGTCCTTTTCAGTGACTGTAAATACCTGCCTGGACTAACTCTTCAGACTGGGAGCCTTTTGGCCTCAGTCCACGGCCTACTCTCTTTTGGCTTATGGCCAATAACCACCATCCCACAGATATCTCCTACACATTAGTCTTCTGCCTTTTCTTATGGGAACAGAATGCCATGCCTTTTCTTATGGGAATGGAATGCCTCGAACTTTCCAAGGACAGCTGAATCTGATCCTGCTTTTCCCCATGATGCACTCTGTTTTTTTCTCCCATAATGCACCCTGGGCCAACTCACAAGCTTCTCTATCAGCTGTGGGCCTCCGACCCTAGTAAGTACTTGGGAGGGGCCCAGACCACAGTTGCACACATACTGTGAGCTGCACCCCCCGAGCAGGCCCCCCTCACACTGGGCTGGCCATTGCCTTCATCCTTTCATGAATCACAGGTTTCTCTCTGCAGTATCCAGCCACCAAGATGGGCCCCAGTGATCTCTGCTCTTTGATACTCGTGCCCTTGTTTTTTCCACCTATATAAGGGTTGGTAGAATTATGAGTGATTTTTATGTTTTCCCTGATACTTTCCCAAATATTCCAGATCATCTACAAGAATCAGGTATTCCTTTGAGAGTCAGGGAAAATATTTTTAAGAGACATATAGATACCTATGGTAACAGAAAGGAGAAACTTTTTAATAGCCACATAATTTCACAAACATTTCTCAACAGCCCTCGGTCTATCCTGCTAACAAGCAGAGTTCATTCAATAGAGCTGGAGGTCAATGACGATTGGAGAGCAATTTTAGCGTGTAAAAGCAGGAACAAGTGGTATTTATTTCTGTATACCCCATCCCAATCCAAGACAATCTGAGGGAGTTTACACATTTAAAAGACAAATAATTAATATTTATCTCTCTTCTCTACTCTTTTTCTAAGGGGGTTAGTATTCTATGAGGAGGAGACATTTTTAATTGATTCCAGAGATGGGCTGCAGTGTGTGAGTCAAAAACAAAAGTAAGGTGCTAAATGTTCTGCATAGGCAGGTGGGGAGCGTAATCAGAATGGAGGCGGGGGACCCAGTGAAAGTAACTGGGGCCCAGAGAGGGGGCTTTGCTGTGGGGTAATGGTGAGGAGACCAGTCCTCCACATTGTGCTGATTCAGTGGGGAAGAAGGAAACTTGAGAGCAGATAGGTTGGCTGAGACTTGTCAGCAACCTGCTGTGCTGTGTGCAATGTGACCCCCTCCTCTGTCCCTGCCATCGATTTCTCAGTGAAACCTTCATCCCTCACTAACCTTTTGGTGCCAGGGGATTCTCCTTAGGGAATGTGAAGAGGTTTTGTGTTCTGCCTCAGGGTTGATGGAGTGGGACAACAGACTGTGTATATGGTAACAGGTTATCAACATGCACGCAGTTTTGAAAGATTCAAAGTAAGTGGATAAAAAAAAGCACATCAAAGTAAATGTCAGGGTAATTTGTTCAGAATACACAGCCCAGGCAACCTCCAGGAAGGGGGCTCACGTCTGGACACATGATCACGTACAGAGAGGAGCTCGGGCTTTGGCTCTTCTACTCACCAGTCACGTGACCTTCCGAGTGCTCAGCTTTAAAGGGAGGATAACAGTAAAGGGTTAAATGAGACAGCACAAGCAATGCCACGCATGTAACACGGTGGATGATGCAATATGGGCAGTTACCATCTCCTGATAATCAGTCACAAGTGTTTCAGCCTTTCTGAGGTCCCTGCGGCTAATCTTCGTGTCACCTCTAATTCCTTCTCTTTATTGTTATTAGCAACAGTTATTATTTATTAATTACCTACATATGAAGGGCCAGGTACAATGCCAGCACTAGTATATAATATTTATAGCACCTACAACAACCTATAAGATGATTAATATTACTCCTATTTTTCAAATGAGAAGACTGAGGCTTGATACAATTAAACTAATTGACCTAAAGACATACAGGCTTGTCTGACTTCGCTGCTCAGTCTCCAATCAGTCAAAATCACAACATTTTAGGGTTAAATGGGAACTCAGATCATGTGATCTAACTCTTTTATTTATTGAATGTGGGAAAAGATTCTTTTCAATGAAGTCTGTTTTCCAGTTTTAAGTCATATCCCTATTATAAATTTGAACTACCCCAATTTTCCTATCTCTGTGTCCTCTGGTCCTTCTCTTCTTCAAGGTCCCTCTGTCTTAGTCATTGAAGGAAATAACACAGGGTAGTACTGGGAAAGGCCAGTGGTGGGAGAGGAAGGCCGGAAGGCATGATGGATGTAGTGGCCTTTGTGATTTGCTGCACCCATGACTGGTTAGCTGGACATATTTCATCCTCCTTGTCAATGCCTGTTTCAAGAATGGCCAATTCTGACCATGGACTACAAGAAACTTCTAGAAAAGGTATCCTCCCTTCGAAAGAGGAGATGTAGAAAGAAGTGACCATTCTTCTCCCTCTGGGTTTTGTCTTCTAGACTTCTTTGCAGGAAACTGAAGACAATTATGGGAAGGTAGAAAGACTTGTGATGTCAGGGATATTCTTAAACCACCAAATAACACATATAGTTGTTTGATTTGCGCCCATACCATCTCAGACGTGCTGTAATGAGAGATGCTGTGTCCTGACTGTTTCAGCCTGTTTGGTTGAGGTTTTCCATTAGATGAAGGCAAAATTATCCCATGAAAATGTGGTTTTATGGATGGTGTCCAGGTGTGAGGAAAGGTAAAGGGCTTAGGTAGAAACATGAAAGCCTTCAGGAAGGCCTAAGGAAGAAGTTACATAGGGTTATTGCTCACTGAAGTGAGTTACTGATGGAGATTCATCTTCTAGACCTCTAAACATGGGACAGATCCTCATTCTTTCAGTATGATTTCAATTCCTCCTATTGAAATCCAGAGGGAAAGAATAGTTGAGCTCTAAAAGGCCAAACTTTGAGAGGTCAAAATGCCTGCTTTAATAATATGCTAAAGCCTGAGTTTTATTTTTCCCCCTTAAATATGCAAAGACAGAAGAAAACAGGACAGAAATGATCACATACATAACTACTATAGGGGAGGGCCGGGACGGCTCAGCGGGTTGAGTGCTCGCTTTGAGGCCATGAGGACCGGGGATCGAGTCCCGGCTCCGGCCCAGGCAGGACCCACGTGCTGAACTGGGGAGTTCCCACAGTTCGGTTCTCTAGCTGTCTCTGTCTCTCTCTCTCTCTCTATCTGTCAAAAGTAAAATAAAAATAAATATGCACTGAAGACAAAAAGATAATTTCTCTCTATAAGTGTGAAAAGATTAAAAACAAAAAACAAAAACATAACTACTATATAACCTAGCATCAGGAAAATATTAAAATATTTTCTAGTGAAATGTATGTAAATGCTAGAACCTGATTTTATAGCATTTTTCCAGTTACTGCCAGATGACAAATCTCCTCAACGAACTGTTTCAACTCCAAGCTTATATCATCTACGCCCCTCCCCTCACTGTACCTTATTCCTAGATGGATTATGACTGGGTTACATAAAGCACTTTCTTTAAAAATTTATATTAATAATAATGTAGAATCTTTAAATAGAGTCAATTTTCTTATATCTCAAGGTATAATCTCTGCAGCTGGGGAACTTTGACAAATACTGGATCATTTTAATTGAAGTAATGTAGCTCTGGGCTTCCATTCAATGCAAGGAGGGGTTTTTTCCTAACATATGCAACCAGCTGCATGATCCACAATTTTGAGCACCTAGAGGAAAGGGTCAGTTCTGGTCCTTGGAAAATCATAAAACGGAGCAATCACCGGTTGCCCACGCTTGGAACTACTTGGGCAGTATATTCACCCAGAACATGCAGGTAAGAGACATGTGAGCAATTAGCCCTAACATTTAATAACTGACTAAGCCCCTGAGAGAAAGTGTTGCTAAAGCATAGTCAGTATAGAAATGCAGACTGCCATGTAGTCTTTGAGGTCTTGTTCACTCAACGTTCGAGTATACTTATGGAGTTTCTCATAAGAATCAACTACATGACACTGGAAACATGAAAAGAGAAGGCATGGTCCTTACTATAAAGGAATTTATAGCTTAATAGTAGCATCTAGCATCATAAAATTAATAAAAAGCAGCTGCAATACAAATGGAGAGTGCTATAAGAGGATATATATATATATATATATATATATATATATATATATATATAGCAAGTTATGGGAAGAGTTGACTGAGGTGATAACTCTAGAACTGAGTAGTGTTAGGAGGACTCAGTGGGGAAACGCATTTTAGCTAGAGGGAATAGCACTGGCCAGAAGAAACTGCATGGAGGTTAAGAAAGAAAAAGTGGGGCACATTAGAAGTGACTCATTGTGGCTCTAGCACAAAATGAGTGGGAGATAGAGCTGGTGGCAGGAAGTTAACTTCCAGGTGATAAAGGGCCTCGGAGGATGTGTTAAGGATTTAAGATTATACAGGGGAAGCTGGGGTGGTTCAGTGGGTTAAGCACTCGCCTTGTAGCCCCAGGGTCTGAGGATTGAGTCCTGGCCCTTGGCCCATGCGGATGCATATGCTGAACTGGGGTGTGCTTCCCATGTGGCAGGCCCCTAGTTTGGCCCTGCCCAAGGCGTCCTTCCTATTCGAGAGGCTTCCGGCCCAGTTCCCACCCTGTGTGGCTCTTCGCCCACTTGTGTGGAATAAAACTATGTCGAAAGCTAATGGCGTACAACTACAGAGACTGCTCTAGGTCCTCCCCTTCTTTCTCTCTCTCTCTCTCTCTCTCTCT
>PVKE010009043.1:0-45955 GCA_004027555.1 Craseonycteris thonglongyai | reverse complement strand
TCACGCAGAGTTCTAGCCTTGCGGTTGCACGCATTAGCTAAGAGCAACAGCCCTCATCCTTGAACATTTTGTTACTCCCTGATAAGACATTCTTTCAGTGGGCTGGCCCATCTGCTTTGCTCCCTGATAAGATATCCTGTCAGTGAGCTGGCCCAGCTGCGTTGGTCAAGGCCTCAGTAATTTCTTACTGTCCTACAAACATAGAATTAGAAGGTAGGAAACAAAAGAGATAATAGTGTTAGCCAGTTGAATGAGCTGATTTCACAAAAATTATAGGAAGCTTGAGATATAGTCTTTTGTATCTATGAGAATGGCAAAATACATGTTTTTTTAATTTTATTTTTAAAGTTCTTGGTGTACATAGTAAAATACAGGCATTTGGACTCAAAATCATATTTATAAAATTGCAAAAAAAAAAAAAAGTGTTACAATAACTAGATTATTCTGGGGAAGCCGGGATGGCTCAGTGAGTTAAGCACTCGCTTTGCAGCCCCAGGACCGAGGATTGAATCCCAACCCTGGCCCATGTGGACCCATATGCTGAACTGGGGTGTGCTTCCCATGCGGGAGGACCCCAGTTTGGTTCTCACCCTCCAGTTTGGCCCCTGGCTTGAGGGGGCTTGCCTCCCATGCGGGAGGCCCCCAGCTGAGTCCCTGCCCACCTGTGGGGAAAAAAAAACATGTCAAAAACTGATGACATACAACTGCGGAGACTCCTCTGGGCTCTCTCCCCCTTATCTCTGTTTCTCTCTGTCTCTGTCTCTGTCTGTCAAAAGCAATAAAATAAATCTTAAAAACAATAACTAGATTATTCTGAAAAAGAAATTGGGAATTTTCAATGGAGGTGTAACTGTAGTAAACACCATTTTTACCTCTTCATATCTTATCTAGAAAACAAGGTCCTACACTTGTATCCCAAGGGGACCCAGGCAATGGGACCTCTGTCATTTCTCCAAGTAAGTGTATGGCAGACTATCTACATAATGATAAGGATCACCAGGGCACTTGTGACCAAATCTCAAGGTCTTCCTCTGAGATTCTTATTCTGTAAGCCAGATAAGCACCTCAGATGAATCTTATCCTAGGTAAGTTGGAAACCCTTCCCTAGACTGACTGCTCTCCCACCAGGGGGAAGAAACACAGAAGCAGTCACTCTATGACTCCACCTCCCAGCCCTCATCTTTCCATGAGGATCTTGAGATGGCTTGCCGTGGTCCAGTTCTTGGAAGTGATTGCATAGGGACAAACTCCAGGTGCTGAAGAAGAGAGGCAGCCTCTATATCAGCCAAAGGCTTCCAAGACTAGTGGCTTGTTCTCCCTCCCAATGCCTGGGGACAAGGGCAGCTGTCAGCTTTAGCTTTTAGGGCCCTGGAATCCTTAGACTATGCAAGTCTCCTACTGAATGAAAAGGGATTTCTGTCCTGCTTGGTCTTCCAAACCTCAACCATCAGACCATCTGCAGGACCTTATAGTAGCTACAGCACCTTTAAATTCTCTTTCAGTTCCAGCCTAACCTGAAGCTTGTCATAAGGTTTTATCATCTTCTTCTCTCAGTCATTTGCATTGGCAGAAAGGTTCTCGCAGTACTGAAATGCTTTGCACATCCCATGTACAATACACTTGTCCATCCTGCAGTCCATGGGCTGCATGTGGCCCAGGACAGCTTTAAATGTGGCCCAACACAAATTCATAAACTTTGCTAAAACATTATAAAATTTTTTGCAAATTATTATTATTTTTATTTTATTTATTATTTTATTTTTTTAGCTCATCAGCTATCATCAGTGTTACTACATTTTATGCGTGGCCCAAGATAATTCTTCTTCCAGTGTGGCCCAGGGAAGCCAAAAGCTTGGACACCTCTGATCTAGAATTACATCAATTAGGGGATGCCGGGATGGCTCAGCAGGTTGAGCACTCGTTTTGTAGCCCAAGGTCCAAGGATCAAATCCCAGCCCTGGCCAGTGCAGTCCCATGTACCCCAGTTCAGTTCTGACCTGGGTGAGCCTCCTATGCAGAAGGCCCCCAGTTCAGCTTTTGCCCTGCGTCAGAGACCCCTGACTGGTTCCTGCCCTGTGTAGCCCTGCCCCCACCTGTGGACTGAAACTATGTCGAAAACTACTGACATACAACTATGGAGACTGCTCTAGACCCTCCCACTTTCTCTCTCTCTCTCTCTCTCTCTCTCTCTCTCTCTCTCTCTCTCTCTCTCTCTCGTCAAAAACAAATAAATCTTTAGAATTACCTCAATTAAAGGTGTGTTTACTTAGTAAGCACAATATCACCCTGTGTACCTTGGTGTGGAGTATTGTAAGCAGGTCAGCGTAGTAAGCTGAAATTGACTGATGAAGTGGAGAAAAATGATTCGGTGGTGCCATGTTAAAGATGGAAGGGAAGAGGACGTGGGAGACTTCTCAGAGTACACTCACTGTGACAGAGGATCTGGCACTATGTAGGGGGATTCAAGAGAAACAGGCTATGAGACAGTGGGTGCCTGTGGAGGGTTGTAAGGAAGTTGCCAGCAGAGGGCACTAAGCAGTGCATTGAAAGGTTTCTGCAGCATTTGGACCTGTTTTATTTCCTCTGCTAAAAAGGCCCCGGTGAGTCTTTAACAGAATTTGTAGATAACTAGGTATTTGCAGATATAATAAAACTAGGTTTCATCAAGCTAAAATGATGCTTTCAAGTTTTCATTTTGGAGACCATAAACCCTTGTGGTATTGTTTTTAATATCCTCTAGAAGTAGATGGAATGGAACTAATTAAATGTCCCAGTGACCCTACTGGGTCTTATTGTAGAGTATTCCAGGATAATATTTACGTAAGCAAACTGTTAAGTTGCATGTACAGACCAGAAGTTCCAAAGAACACATTTTGAAAATCACAGGTATATACCAGCTTTCCAACAAGAGGTCCCTATGCATTTGCTCTTTTGTTTCTGGAACAATTTGTTATTATTGGGAAAATAACATAAATCTACTGGTTTCTTTAAGTCTTGGGAAACAAGCAGCCTCTTTTCTTTCTCCTTTTCCCAGTTTAATCAGCCAAATCATAATCAACCCTTTTGTAGTAAAGCTTGATCTTAAGTGAGTACAAACAGTACAGTGATTATACGTAACTCAGTCCACATTTGGCTGTTTTCATACAATAAGCCTTACTTTGATAATTCAGCTTCTACTTAATTTAGAATATGATTCCTTATTACCTACTCTTATCACAGTGATTATACCTACTTACTAGTGTTAACAAAAATCTTTATATTCTAAGGTTAGAAAATTATTGAACTCTTGCCATTAAGTAAATAAATTATTTCTTCTTTCACCACTTCTTATCATTAAATTTTTTTTTCTTTTTTATGGCTTTGAACTATTTCCCCCCAAACCCAATTAACAGGTAAACAACGAATCATAAAGCAAAAAGTAGCACTTCATTAGCATAGCACTAGAATAAGGCAAGTCTCTGCTCAAAGAACATTGGATCATTCTCTTTTTTCTGAATCTAAAATATGTACCAAATTAATAATTTATTTTAATGATAATGATTTAATTTAGCCAAATTAGCCAATGCTAATAACAAAGACTACAATTTGCTTTTCCCCTGGATCATGTTTTCTGATTGGCATTCTTCTGTTAGCGGCAGATGTGAAAACAGCTCAGTAGCACATTTTGTGCTGCATTAACTTCTTTTCCTAGAAAAGAGAACAAACAGCTGACTTGAACATTAGCTATAGAAGACTAAGATATTGTGATTTAAGAAAAAGGTGTGTGGGGGGAGAACTAGGTAATTGGGCTACTCTTAGATGGTCACTAGTATGCCACCTCCTTTCAATGAATGAAGGCAGAGTCATTGTATATCTTCCCTTTGGATCCTCTGCTGGTGTCTAATAAGACCCCCTCTGTACCTGGAACTGAGGGTCTGCCATGTGAGATTAGCTCAGAGCCTGGATTGCACACACAGCTCAGGGCTCCTACTAGAATGCCCATGGCCCAGACATCCTGACAATGAGACTTCCTCGTGGGCTTCTCAGTACTCCCAGAAGGTGCTGTTGGGAATTAGCTGGCTCTCTGACCTATTTCCCCTACAGCAGCGGTCCCCAACCTTTCTGGCATCAGGGACCAGTTTCATGGAACACAATTTTTCCATAGATGGAGTAGGGGATGCACATGTACAGTTCACAATAGGGTTCCCATTCCCACTCCTCTGAGAACCTAATGCCGCTGCTGATCTGACAGGAGGTGCAGCTTAGGTGCTAATGCAAGCAATGGGGAGCAGCTGTAAGTACAGATGCAGCTTCACTCACTCACCTGCCCCTCACCTCCTGCTGTACAACCCAGTTCATAACAGGCCACAGACCAGGACCAGCCCATGGCTGGGGGCGGGAGGAGACCCCTGCCCTACAGCACATTTCTTAGAGTCTCGTGCTGAAGGAGGGACTGATGATTATCTTGCTCCTTTTCACTGACACTGTTCTGATTTTTATGAGGAATGCTGAGCCAGATTTTCTGGTTCACAATTTACCATCACTCTCCATAATAGAAGTATAGCAGTGTTAGGTTGTTTCTAGTCATTGGAATGAATACTTGGAAATGGAGCTGAGATATATACTTTTTCATGGTCTATTTGAGGTACAGACAGAACAAGGGAACTTCCTGGGCCAAACCGTCTAGTAACTCCTGTTCTCCAGGTGTCTGGTTTGTTTCCTCTCTTCCATCAGGTGTGTTAGTGTCCCTTAGTTTTCAAAAACAATGACAGTAACCAAAATTTGAGATAAAAAAAAAATAGTGTTAGGTCAGCTTGAAAAGATGCAGTGTATAAATGATGTGATCACCAGTCTCAGTCATGTTTCTACATTTCCAGGGTCAGGTGGCGGTCTGGAAGGCCCCAGGGGCCTGTGCAAGGTCAGCGTGGCACCGTCCACCTTTGCCTTTCTCCCATAATGTGGCCAGAGAGGGAATCAGCAGCGATGTAGTGTAGCTTATGGGTGTAATGATCTGGCTCAGATATTATAGTTTCTCTAAATGGGATTTTTTTAAGCCTTTTTTTTTTAGTGCTTGGCTGCATCAAAACAAAACTCAAGTTTATTATTATATTAATCATGAAACCCATATTGGGAAACATCAAAGTTGGATGCTTTACTCTTTACTTTGATGAAAAGGGAAGAATTACGTAAAATAACTTGAATGCAGAAAGCAAACACAGCCCCTTGTATGCTGGGATGAGGCCCAGATAGGCAGAGGGCTACGGAGTGGACTCATCTCAGAAAGCTGGCTTCTTGGTGCCTTTGGAACAGGGACTGAAGTCTCCCTGTCTACTGCTTACCAGATTGAGTCAGATTTTTTTTTTTAACTCAGGTGCTATAAATAATCTCTCCAATAAAAAAATAGTAACTTTTTCAAATTAAGTTAACACAACTGGAAAATCTAGAGATTTGTCTGAAATAGCAGAGTGCCTGAATAACTCCCTCCCAATTTCAGAGCATTAGCAAGCCTGAAACTTAGTCCTAGTACAATCCTATGACTTTAAATTGCCCATCTTTTAACAAAATTGTACATAAGGAATACTATTGAAGTATCTGAGGAAGTGCAGCCATAGTTTCAACACAAGTCCAGTATGGCCCTTGCTTACTTTATTGTATTATTGGCTTAGAGGTTGTGACCGTTCACAAGACTTCTTCCTCATCTTTATTTCTGAACACTTTCACAGATACTGGGACAAGTGGACATTAAACATTCTGAAAGGGTGGGTGGGTTGTTATAATGGAAGTTGAGTGGACTCCTGGAGATTTTAATTGAGTGGCTTCCCTAGCTTACTGAAGTCACTCCTTCCAGTAGATTCCATCCATTCCCCAGCTTCCTGCAAGAGAGGCCAGCTCAGAGCTCCACATTCTCTCCTTACACTGCCCCATCCCACCATTCACCTGAAACTCCCCTCAACAATGTCTCTCATGACCTTCCAACTGTCAAATGAAGAGATATCCTCATCTTAATGGACTTCACTATGAAATCAGTGCTGAGCACACTGCTCTTTAGGAATTCTGCCTTCATTTTTCCTCCACCCTCTCTGACTACTTTCTTTCTTAACCTCCACTATGGCCATCTGTCTCTCATTCTGTTCTGCCAGTATCTTCTGGTTTACGCTGATGTTTACTAAAATGGGATTTTTAGCCCTGAAAATGCTCCTGAGATTCAGACTTCTAAGTCCATTGCCTTTGTCATGTACCCCTAAACTTCTCATCTTACCACCCTACTACCTACCTTGGAGAACCATGCCACCATCCTCTCAGTCACCCAAGCTGGACACCAAGGATCGGTCTACAACACCCTCCTTCTGCCTTCTCTCCTACCCTAATCCCAACAGTCCCAAACCATTTCTACCCCCTTAATCTCTATTTTCTTTTCCTCTCCATTTCCACTACTACTTTCTTATCCCCTGTATTAACATGGGAGCAGCACCTCTGGCCTCCCTGAATACATTCCCCCAGAAATTTGCCTTTCATCTGACTATCTTAAATCACACGTTTGATCAAAATAATCTCTTCTTTAAATTCTTTGACTATTTCCCATTAACTCTCAGGATGAAGTTCAACCTTCTTAAATGGGGGGCAATAAGCAATGAAAAGCAAGAATAAACCAGTGCAAAACAACTTCTTATTTGGAAGTGATTTTTTGTGATATGGCCCTCATCTACTATCTATGACTACCTACTCCTGTTACCCTCTCAAACATATGTCTTTGGCCCTGTTTTACCGTAGGTGCACACAGTCCCACATAAACTTTCTATTTAGAACTTTATCATTCTGCTCCCCTGACCTAGGAGCCCTTACTTCTTCCATCCTTATTCACCGGGGTAACACACACTCAGCCTTCCATACGTAACTCAAATCACTTCCCTCCTCTAGGAAACTTTACCTCATGACCTCCTTTTTCTCAGTCATCTTACTTTGTATTCATAATGCTTATTCTCAATCTGTATCTTTCTCCTCCATTATTCTGCTCAGTTTCTTATAATGTTTGACACAAAATGGAAACTCAATGGATGTTTGATGATTGGCTGAATGAATGAATGAATGAATGAATATTAGGCCAAATAATAAAGAAAAGTATGTTGTATAAAGTGCATTGTACAATAATGTCTTGTGTGATAGAGTGTCTAACTTCTGGTTTGGGAGCTAATCTTCTCTGTGATTAAAAGAATCACTTAACCTTTATAGGTAAGTTTCTTACCTATAAAGCAAGGAGGCCATACTAAGATACAATGAAAGTCCACATCTAGCTCTATAATCCCCATGACTATCACTTCACAGAAAAACATGATAAGTCATGAACTTAGCTGTATATTACAGAATCGATGCGTGGCCTATATGGCTTCACTGTGGACGTACCCTATCTGGTACAAAGCAGTTTACAAAACAGACTCCTAAATTACAGAAGCTTGACTATGAAAGTTTCTTCCAAGGAAGGAGGTGAATACTCAGTGGGAAACTTGAGCCCCATTCCCTCTGCTATTCTTTATTTCTATGACAGAAAAGCATCTAAGTAGAGGGGGACGTGCTTTTCAATCTGCCGGACAGCAGTGCTGCCCTTGCTGAAGGTGGTGGGTATAAGTGGACATGATTCCGACTCGTTCCTCACGCAGCTCAACGTGCCCTTCCCCTTTCTCGTAGATGGGAGTCCTTACACCTGGTGGGTTGGCAAAGCCAACGAGAAGCACTACTACTGGGGAGGCTCAGGGCCCGGGATTCAGAAGTGCGCCTGCGGCATCGAGCGCAACTGCACGGACCCCAAGTACTACTGCAACTGCGATGCGGACTACAAGCAGTGGTGAGTGCGTCCTGCCCCGTGCCTGCCGGCCACACTAATGTGGCAGAAGGAACATTTGAGAAGTGCTGAAATAAGAGATTAGGGTAGAAAGGTTTGGAACTAACCCAGTGGACAAATGTCAAGAGCATTTTGACAAATGTAAAAGCAGAACGAGGTCAGTGCAACAAGGGTATGCACTGAGAAGTAGACAACACGTAATTGATGTGCTCATATAATATTCAGAGAGGAAAACTATGAGCCCTGTAGCGGACAGTGACTTGCACTATAGAATGGGCGTTGGCACAATGGAGGGGGTGGCCACAGGCATGGAGCCCTGTGCAGGCGTGGCAGAGGGTGCCCAGGATCCGGGCTGGGATGGTGAAAGCATCCACCACCTGCAAGGTTTGCTTTGAGTAGCTGGCCAAGAAAGGAAAAGAGGTGGGAGGAGGAAAGGAAAAATCGTCCTTTGCCCTTTAGCAGCAGTGCTTACTGGTCTACTTTCCTTTCATGCCTGGGACTGTTTATAACTCCGATACAAACCACCAGTTCAAGAAAGATCTATTCTGGGTTTCTTTCATCCGTCTGTTTCCCAGGGAGGGGCGGGGTCGGTGTCAGTGATAAAGGTAAAATCAGCCGTGGTTTGCCGCGTGCGAAAGAGGGGCCCCAGATGCTCAGGTGGAAGACTGTAAACCTAAGTCTGCTTCTTCCCCGAAGCACACATGCCACAGGGGCTGCTGACAGCTTCAAAACCGCGGAAACTCTCTGCTCCATTCCTGTCTCTGGACAGGAGCCGATGGCAGAGCTCTGCATTTCTTTCATCTACTTTTTATTGTTGAATTTATTGGGGTGACATTGGCTTGTAAAACCTGTAGAGGCTCCAGGTTCACAATTCCACAGCCCTTCATCTATATGTTACACTGTGATCACCGCCCAGAGTCAGCTGTCTTTCCATCACTGTGAGTTTGGCTCCCCTCCCTTCGTTCCCAGCCCTTCCCGGTCGCCTCAGGGAACCACTGAACTACTGACTATGCCCAGGAGGTTTTGTCTCTTGGTTCTTTCCGTTTTAAATCCTCATATGAGTGAAGTCATGTAGCTCCTAACTGTTTCTGTCTGGCTTATTTCACTTCACGTGATGGTATCAAGGTCCACCCATGTTGTAGCAAATGGCTGTACTTCACCTTTTCTTACTGATGAGCAATACTCTATTGTGTAAATGTACCACAACTTCTTTATCCAGTCATCTATTGAAGGGCACTTTGGTTGTTTCCTGTGTTTCTTCACATGACCAACCACAGTTTCCTTCAGTCGCCTCTGTTCTACACTATTTATTTTGTTCTTAAACTTATTGGGTGACATTGGTTAATAACACTGTGTTTAAGATGTGCAGTTCTATAATACATCATCTGCATAATGTATTGTATGCTCACCATTCAAAGTCAAATCTTCTTCCATTATTATATATTTAACCCCCTTTACCCTCCTCTAACCCCGCCAACCCCTTTCTTCCAGTAACCACTATACTGCTGTCTATGATTATGAGTTTTTATTTATCTTGTTCATTTGTTGTTTTACACTGCTTGGAAGGCAATTTGTAAGACAGGTTTATTCTGCCGGTTAAATGAAAACTAATTCTTTTTTTTTTAAGATTTATTTTATGGTCTGAGAGAAGGTGAGAAAGAGAGAGAGAGAAGTGGGGCAGAGCAGTCTCCATAGTTGTACATCATTAGTTGTGACAGTTTTATTCCACTCAGGTGGGTGTGGGGCTGCCCAGAGCATGCACCGAACTGATGGCCTCCCTCATGGAACGTGAGAATCTTCACCGCCATCCCAATGGTAACCAGTTGCACCATAGTTCATGGTAGGGTTTGCACAGGCCAGGGGCAGTATTCAATCCCTGGACTTCATAGTTGCAAGGCAAGCTCTCAACCTGTTCAGTTTTCCCAGCAGTCCCTGAAAGCTAATTCTTAATATCAAGTTATACAGTTTTTAGGTTGGATGCAAATGCCATTTTTTTTTAAGTAAAGGAAATGAATTAGCAAGGCTATATATTTCAGTGGCTTAGAATTTCTCTCTCAGGATGTGTGTGTTTCTGTGTAAATAACTATCATTATTCTTCAATTGTTGTTGATTGTAGAAAGAAAAATGATGATGTTCAATTTTTAATTTTCTTTCAAAGATATACCTACACACACACCCATATTTACACACTACAAAGAATGGAAGTCAGGAGAATGGAGTCAAAAGGACACGGGCTTTGAAGTTAACTTTTTCATTCATTCATTCAGTCAGTCATTCAGTCATTTGTTCTGTCAGTCATTTACTTAACAAGTATTGATCGAAGTCTTACGTGTGAAGACTCTTCTAGGGATGGAATTAAACAGTGACTGACAATTGCAAGAACCCCTGCTCTGGTTTATGTTCTTGTTGACAAATTTTACTAATTGTGTGTCCTTAAGCAAATTTCAAGACTCTCAGATTTCTTCATCTGTCTGCGTTGACTCATGGCCCCTTCAGGAAGCTGACATTGGGTACAATCTCCAGAACTAACAGTGCAAGCTCTGTCTCAGGTGGGTTCATGGTCCAGGCAACCCCGAGCAATCAATTATTTTTGTCCTGCCACGGAGGAAAGTTGAGAAGCCACAGAAAATGAAAACCTAGTGTTGACATTCACTCTTGTCAGACAGCATGCTAAGTACAAGGGAGACAATGGCATGTTCTTTGTGCTCAAGGAACTCAAAACCTAGTCGGGAAAAGACACACGTAAATAGACAACATAATACAATCCGTGTTCTGATGAAGGCATTACAGGATACAGCAAAACCAGCCGGGGAAAGTTTAAATCTAACTGAGAGAGTGGAGGGAGGAGCTAGGAAAGTCCTTACGAAGAGAGAGATGCTTGAAAGAGGAGGAAGAGTTTGCCAGGTACACTCTTCCTTGAAAGATGCTCTTGGAGGAAAAACATGGGTAAGCACGATCCGTCTGGGGAACCGCCTTATAAGGAATCTGCAATATGAAGTGAAGAGGAAAAGAGAAATCTCAATAGGGTTAAGCTCGAAGGCACTATAACCTCAGAGCTTCCGTTCCCTTCAGTGGGTGGTAGGAGTTTGGATTTATTGACAACAAGCCCTGTGGAGGGGGCTTGATGGGAGAGGCTAGAGGGGAGAAAGAGGATGTTGCAATAGCCCTTGAAAGGCATTGAAGGCAAAGCGATGGAGGAAGGGAAGTGTATGTGATATTTGGGAAGTGGTATCTATGGGCCTTGACAGTTACAGCTACTGAAGAAAAAGGAGAGGAGGCTGGGTAGACTCCCCATCAGGCATCTGGAAGTGGAGTGGAAGCGAGGTCATTCATCATGTTCAGGAATAGAACCTGGAGGGGGCAGACAAGGAGTCCAGCATTATAAGTACTAAGCTGGAGGCACCAGCATCACAGCACGTCTAAACCCAGAAGGGCCCCGTTAGTGGGAACACTGATAAGAAACACAGATTCCAGAGAAATGTATTTTCATCTGAAACCATTTCCAAAAACACACCTGATTTCACATCACAGGGGAGAAGACTCCCTGCAGACAAACCTACTCAACCGCACACACAGACACCTCTGGCAGCGCTTTTCAGTTGCTCAGGAAGGTGGACAACGCTGATGTCGTGCTTCCTACCAGCTGAGTAGCAGCTAAGACATCCTCACCCCTTTGCTTCTGGTAGGTTTGTCTAAGGTCTCATAATAGAGGCACTATATTTTGAGCAAACAAAAAAAGTATAATGAGTATATTTACAGTAAATAGCTATTCAAAGGACCTTCCCTACTTGGCACCAGAAAGAAAACTTTCAGTGATGTCTTATTAGGCTTTGACAAAGAACCTGCTCCCTGGGTGCTTTTAATGCTTTGGGATGAATAGTTGCTTCTGGGGGTGTGTCCCAAAGTTCTCAGAACAAGACTTGTCAACTGGACCCAGACTTGCCATTATTAGGAGAAGCTTTTCACCAATCTGAAACTAAGATTTGTTGTCTAAATAATAAAAATAAATCCTGATTATCAGATATTTGTGAGCATTACATAGAATATAAAATATGAAGACACACTGTAAATTGTACAGTACCAGATACATAGCTATTTGCAATTCTTAATTATATAATTCTCACTGCAATTCTTGGTGATTCCAAATGAGTCTTAAGAAATAAAAACAGACTGTAGAAAGTAAATCTCTTCCTGTTCTCAGCCAGCTGTGCAGCGAGCCCCAGGACAAATTCCACAATACCGTGTGGCGGTGTTAGGGAAGAGGCTATGGTGGAGAAACTTACAAATCAGTAATAATCAAGAGAAGGGAAGGTACAGGTGCCCCAACCCCATCAACCTCAGAGGGAGATGCTAGAGCCAGGCTATTACGCTAAATACATCAAAGGTGTATGCCCCAAGGATCCCCTCGCTTCTCTCACTTCCCATAGGACAACAACAGCAGCTTTGTCAGTGGGGGAAATCCATCTCATAGGTCACCAAGTATGAGGGTCGGCTGTTCACAAACCCTGTCTGGGAGTCCTGGAACAGGGAGGAAGCCAGACTTTGGGTCCAATGTCCTCAACTAGAAGAAGTGGAGCTTACTTCCCAGCCAGTTCATTGTCCAGGCAACCCAGAGTGTGTGCTCCCAAGTTCACTGGTATTCAAGTCTCTTTGTCCTACCCCAGAGGAGTGCTGAGGGATTTGGAGAAAGGAAAATCCAGTGAAGAAATCCAAGTGAACTCTACATCTGTGAAAAGTATTTGCTATGATGTAAACATAAAAATAAAGGTTCTACAGATTCTCGTGCCTTTAGACTCTGTCCACCTAAGAAAGTTACTTTTTCCAATAATTTTACCCTAATCACAGCCAATCATTTGATTAAAATGGATTGAGACCAAAATGGGCACCAAGTTTTCCTCTGACATTTCCCCTGCATGTGACCCAAGTCAGGACATCGGACTTTTCTATGTTTTTATGTCAGCAAAATATAGATAGATAGCATTTACCAATTCATGTCAAGATTTGGAAAAGTGCTATCATAAATGAATGTTTAAAATTACAGTTGGGAATATTATTTTTATTATTTAATGCTGAAGGAAACTCTAGCTAAAATCATTAAAAATTTTCTTAAATTACAGATGCATAAATTGGGGCCCAGGAAAATTAAAATTACTTTTCAGAATTATGTTAAATTACTTACCATAAAAAAGAAGCAAAGAGAAGACTAAATTGCAGATTTCCAAATTTTCAGTCCAGTGTTTATCTAGAATCTCATGATCAAGGAAGACTACTCATGTTGGTTTTATCTTTTTAATGATTTACAAATTTAATGTTTTAACTAGCTATATGTACGTTTTTAATTTAAGGCTTAAACAATAGACCATATGTTATGTATTCTTTTTTGGAAGAACTCTATAACTCAGAGGAAGCATTTATTCTTACTTGCTGGAGTAAAATACACAGAAGTGGACCTGGGGTAAATGAGACGGCAGCTCAGAGCATGACTGGGTCACACAGCAAAGCGGCGGTGGCCGGGGAGGACTATAAGCATCTCAATAACTGCCTGATTATCTGTGCTGTGAGAAGTTTTGCACAGTTATTTCTGAGATTGAATGTAATTTAACTTTTATGATCTACTATTCACAGAAATAGTAAATAGTCCCCTCGTACAGCGGCAGAATCCTAATTCAGCAAGCCTTGGTCTCAGCTAAGCACCCACCACTGAGTAATTCCTGGCCTCGTGTAGCCTGACTCAATCATCACATCTGAAATGAGCAGTTCCAAAACGGAACATACTATGTTGAAACATACTATGCGCTGGCATACTATGCCAGTGAAGCACACTATGCACTGTTTGAGTACCCTTCTCTTGTGCTTGGAGGATTTCTGGGTAGCCCTGCCTTAGCCAAGATGAGCACCTACATGGGGCAAGTAAGTGGGGCAAAAGCCCATTAGCACAGCCTTTGTGTCGCAGTTAGTAATGCGTTCCATCTCAATGTTACAAAGGCCCGCAAATACTGTACCCTATGGAGCCCTATTCCACTGACCCCCGAATGCAGTTGGCTTCTTCATAGACCTTTTCTTCCCGGACCAGAAATAATTCAACATTTACAGGCAGCAGAACCCTCTGCGGTTTCCAAGCCAGAATCTTCCATTTGATTGAGTCAGTTTACTGTCCAACAACTATCTTCTAAATATTTTTTAATATTTTGAAAGATAATCGTTAAATATTTTTCATTGTTTACAATTTCATCTAATCTTCTTAGTAACATTTTCCCATGAAACATGTTTACTTTTACTCCAAGTAAAATAATTATATGTGCATTCTCATTCTTTGTGTTATTCAAATAATAATAGTGAACATTTACTAAGTTTTAATTACATACCAGACATTGTTCCAAGTGTTTAAATGTATCATGTCATTTAAATATCACATTGACCCTTTTATGAAGGTCTGATTTTGTCCTCATTTTACACATGAGCTAATTAAACCCCAGAGAGTTTGAGTAACTTCCTCCAGGTCATCCAGGTAACAAGTGGTGGAGGCGAGATTCAAACCCAGAGCAAGCAAATTCCAGACTCCTGCTTAGATGTTACATGGCAAGACATAAAATGTAAAATTTTTAACATATGCACTACATACAGAATAATTTCATTTTCCCAATTTTTTTATTGTGATAAAATACATGCAACAAAAAGTTTACCGTCTTACCATTTTTTAAGTGTGTGGTTCGGTGGTACGCTCATTTTGTTTTGCAACCATCACCCTCCATCCTCAGAACTCTTTTAATCTTGCAAAACCCAAACTCTATAGCATTAAACCATAACTCCGCTTCCTACCTCTCCCCAGCCCCTGGCAACCATCATTTTTCCTTCTGTGTCTATGAATTGAACTGCTTAGCATGTCATAAAAGTGGAAATATACAGTATCTATCTTTTTGTGTTTGGCTATTTTCCTTAACATAATACCCTCAGGGTTCTTCTGTGTTGTAGCATGTGTCAGAATCCCCTTCCTTTTAAATGAATGATATTCTATTTACATGTGTATCGCATTTTGTTTATCCATTCATCTGTCAATAGACACTTGGGTTGAGTCCACATTCTAGTTATTGGATGCAACGCTGCTGTGAACATGGATATATGATTTTATTTTTAATATCTGCCTTTACTCACCTTTGTGACTTTCCTGGTTATTTTTTAATTGTCTTGTTTTTATTTTCTATTAAAAATAATTGTACTGTAAATAGGTTCAAATTATTTTCTAATGTAACTTGGTTTTGAATCCTAGCTCTCTTGCTTGCTAGCTTAGTGACCTTGAATGAGTTACAAAAGCTCTCTGTAATTGTCCCCTTGACACAAAATCGAATTGATAACAGTGCCTATGTTATATGGTAGGTACAGAGTTTAAATAAGCAGATCTGCATAAATGAAAATGCACATCAATATTTCACAGATAACATCTATTGTGATTGTTGCTATGTCTAGGAAGCCCACCTCACACCACACATACCCATGCACACATGCAGTTAATCGTGTCTCTTGGCTTCCTGGATGCAGCCTCAGAGGTGTGCAAGAACAACTTCTCTTGCCCCTTCCACTCTGGCCTTCTTACCTGGATGCCATGTTGCTACACCCGCTGCTAAGGCCACTTCTTGTGAGCTTTTCCTTCTGCTGGCTACAGCTGTCTCCATCTGTGACTATCATTGAGGCTCCTATGGAGCGGGGAGGGCTCTCCAATCATCCACGGCACAGCGGAAACCCCGTGTGTCTTTCAGCGAGACTTGACTGAAGGTTTGGGGCTTAGAGAAATCTGGTGCTGTGTGCCACCAACAGAAACACATCTGCTACCCGAAACAGCCACTCTTAGAGACCACAGGCCCTGCCTAGCTCCCAGCAGCCCTTCCCCTGTATGGGAGCCCTGCTCTCCCTAATGATTTTCCTCAGCGTTTGGATCAAAGCTGGAACCTCCTCAGGAATCCAGAGGAAGAGGAAGTCCTTTATCCCTGTGCAAAGCGCCCCCTCAGTTCCAGAGGAGGGGCACTGGTTTCCAAGGCTCAGTGATAGGGTGTATCCATTTCCTTCTAAAAAAATTTGAAGCTTAAGGCAGCTTAAGGCAAACCAAGAGCTGCACTGACCACCACAGCCTAGAACAGAGAGGCCACCACAGTAACCTGTTCCAGGTCCTTGGGCTTGTTGGGTACGTTTTGCCAAGTCTAGACACCATCTTAGGTGACAGCCTATGTGTGACAATGGACCAACCCAATGTATGCAGTGACAGCATCAGTCATGATCTCTCCTCACAAGAGGAGAAGTCAAAGAAGCCAGATTTTTAAGGCACTTTGGAAATTACTATAAACACTTTACCATATATTGTTTGACTGAACCCTTCACTATATGGCATTTACCTCTTGGGTGCATACAAAATAAGTGCTAAGAGTTTGTTTTCTATCTTTTGAAACAGTCAAAACAAAACAAATCCGAACAGATATGTCTGTTAATAAAATTTGAGATAATTATACTGTTATCAGGCTGCTAAAGAAAGGAAATAGACAGGCAAACACTTTCATAGAAAGATGGCCAAGGTGGAAGGCAAAGAGCAAGTTGAAGGATTGTATGTTTGATCAGAACCTTGTTCTTTAAAAATGCATACATGTCCATAACCCTTATACATGCATAGACAATTTCTGTACAAAATAAGTGACATTAAGCTTAACATAATAAACTAAGAATGAGGGGTGTCTTATGGAAGACTCGTCTTTATCCCATTCTATATCTGAATATTTTTCCCTGATATATAACCTGTTTGATTAAAAAAATAAAATTAGTGTAGAAAACCAAAACATGTAAGGATCCCCACAAACATGCTATTACATAATGAAACAATATGAAACTATTCTCTTAAGGAAACGCAGGTAGAAGAATAATTTTCAACAACAGAAATGCATCCCTAGTCCTGACTCTGCTAGCCTGAGTGTTAGAATGAGTTTCTAAGAAAACTGGAGGAATTTCCATTTAGTACAGGGAAGCAGAGAACATCCCTGCCATTAGCGGCAGAGCCAAGTGCAAAATGGCTTTTGTCGTTGATCTGAATTCCGTGAAACTCATGTTTGTGCTTTTAATCCTTCTAGGATCCTGCTTAGAATAACCATTCCTTTATGTCACGATATAACTCAGGACGAGTACCTCAGTGGTATTATTCATACATGCTGTAAAATGTGATTCTGAGTAGTACTGATATCAATTACAAGACATAATCTTCTGATTGCTAAACTGACCAAAACAATACTTTATATTCAAATGTGTGCTTGTACGTGTAAAATAAAATACTAAAATGAGTAGCTATTGGTACATTTCCTTCTTAGATATCTAAGTGGAGGTGCCTTTTGATCTAATGAAGGCTATCTTCATTAAGTTAAGCTTTGTTAGAAACAAAAGAAAAGGGCACCTTTTCATTTTAATCCTATTTAGCCCCCAGCCTGTGTTTCCACGTCAGACCATGCCAAAGCAAATTTCAGGAAGGCTCTACAGCCCATGCACTTGACTCCTCATACTTACTCTACTTACTCTACTAAAGGTTACTGGCCAGATTTCTCTCCTGTAAAGTTGAACCTAATAGGATATGTCTCAAAAGTGTAGCAGCTAAGCTCCTTTAGGAGGGTAACTACTTATCAATATGTAGGTCAGGGCTAAGAGCTGAAGGCACAGAAGGGCTTCTGCTCACTCATTAGGAACTCACCTCAGGATAAGAAATAGGAACTACTGTCATGGAGGCTCTTCCAGGCAGGTACTTTATAGCTTGAGATATGAAGCAGCCCCGTGAGTTAAAAAAAAACCCATTGGCAACAAGAATAGGGAAATGTCTCTCCTCGTTTCAGAAGAAGCATACAAATGATATATTAAAATCTCTCAGGGTTATTTTGGTGCCAACCTACTTGGCACAGGATAGGATCCTCCTGTCACCTCGTGAATTGTATCATGACAGGAAGGTAATTGGGCACCAGAGAAGATGTCAGCAAAGTGTCAATACGGTTTGACCACTGGCCCTAAATAATATTGATGACAGCAAAGGGAGAGGGATTAATCAGGTGTGAGCCTGTCAAATGTTCAGAGAATGCTGCTGGCTCCTGAAATAGACACAGCCTACCAACAGCATGCTAAATGGACTTGAACAGAATAGATTATTTAGCGATCTTGATAAAAAAATTAAATAAAAAAAAAAGAAGATCCTAGACAGGTTGATGAGAAAGCACAGTTTATTTCCCATCTGCATTCCTCTCCCCAACATGCTTAATATTAGAAGGGGGAGATCTATTAATTTTTCTGGAAAAAAAAATTGCACTCTCCCTGAAAGTCAATAATGAGAAAAGGATCATATTAAAAGGCATGTCATTAAGTTTAAAGCTAAGTGCTGATAAATCCATTTTGAAGCACATTATAATTGTGGGTCATGAGAAACACCTCACGTGATGCAGCCCATTTGTTTGTTTACTCTCTGTCCCACCGAAAGATCAAATCCATCACATCTGAAGCTCATCATCACATTTCCAGGCCACGCTTACCACCTCTCCAATGCCTTTCACAGACCCCTGGCCCTTTGTTACAGTGGCTTTTCTCTTAGTTCTCAATCCAGGTTCTGAACAGTGTTGCAACAAACTTCCAAAACAACTTCCAGCCTTGAAGCTGCCCCATCCTTCAATTTTATAACTGTGATCTTCACGATCTGGCTTCATATAAAGTAATCACCTAAATCAAATAAATCACCTACTAAGCATTAAAAATTACTGATCATCAGGTCCTATCTCAGAGTATTTAAATCAAAATCTCTGGGGATGAGATCTGACAACCCTAGACTTTACATACGTTTGAGATTTCAAGTGTGTAGTCAGGGTTGAGAACCACTGATTTTGAGTTGGGTTGAGTTGCACATAATGCAGAAACAAATATATAAATAAATAAGGCTTAGATAAGAAGAAAGTTTATTTCCCTTTTTGTAAAAGAAGCCCTCGCTCCTTTTATCAGTCTGCTTTAGCATTTTTAGGGTTTGACCACATCCTCAGGATCTAGAAATGCTTCCAGAGCTTCAGCAATCACATTCACCTTCCAGGTAGAAGTTAGAGAAGGGGAAAAAGAAAATATGACTTCTCTCTCTGAAAATGACTTTATATACTATTTCCATTTACATATTATTAGTAGGAACTTAGTTGCATGACCCCTTCTAGCTGCAAAGATGGTTGGGCGCTGTAACCTTTAATGGGGCACAAACATACCTTACTAAAAATGAGGATTCTCTTACCAAAGAAGGGGGAAATGAGTACTAGGAGGCAACTAACAGTTTCTGCCCCACTGTAAATTCTTCAAAAGGGCCCCACTGTAGAGTATCCTGTTTACATACCTTCAAGAGCTTCCTCTTACCTTCATGATTAAATCCAATCTCCTTCAGTTCCTATTTTGAGAGTCCCAAATCACACCTCACCTTCTCAGCTTTACCTCACTCTACATTGTGGCCACTCTAAGAATATTTGTGCTTTCTCGTTGCTGGCCTTTCTACTTCCACCTAAAATATCCCATCACACATCTGCCAATTAGATATAGTTCCCCACTGAAGATTTGCCTTTTTCTAGAAAGTCCCCCTCCTTTGCCCACACCCTTAATGTCTAGTAAAAGCAAGTCCATGAACTAAAAGCTTGCTTCACTGGGATCCCAAAGCAAATTACATGTATCCTACTTTGTGTCTTACCTGGAATTATAATATTTGCCTATGCATCTGTCTTCTCTCTCAGATTGTAAACATCATGAGACCAGACACCATGTCTTCAGTAAATCCTTTGTGTTTATCACTTAGCAACTACTCAGTAACGATTTACAATATGAATTAAAGCTGTAACACTTTGGGAGATTTAGATATTTTTTTAAGGTCTGTCAGCTTTCTTTTTGTCATTAATCATAAACATCAACAAAGACACACACCCATACTTCAGTCTTTATAGGTATTGTTACTATGTTTAGCAAATATTGGAAAGATATTTTGTACTAAATAGTAAGGTAATTTGACTAAGACCATTTTTAAGATGCTAATAATATATGTGTGTACTAATATGTATATCTATACTCACATACACACATATATACACATATTATATATACTATATTACTATATGTGATGTATAATAATTTTCTTAACCTTTGGAAGCATGTTAATCAGGTTAGGCTAATTTAATGCCTGTTATTATCATAAAATGTTATTCTTTATGAAGGAAGATAAATGATTGAGATGGAAATATGAATATAGGATGTTTGGAAACTCCAAAGAAGTGAGCACCTTTGTCATCACTGAGAAGGGTCTGCCATTAGGTGGGTTGGTGTGATAGTCAGGATAGTGGCCCCAAAGATACTTACCTCCTAACTGCCAGAACCTGTGAACAAGTCACCTTACACAACAAAAGGAAGGGACTTTGCAGAAGGATTGGAAAAAAAACCTTAAAATGAGAGTTTATTCTGGATTATCAGAGTGGACCCAATCTAATCACACAAGTCTTTGAAGATGGAGAACCATTCCCAACCGTGGTCAGAAAGAAATCTAAGGGGAAAAGAAGAACAAGAGAGACGTGGTCTTTGAAGACAAAGGAGCAGGGTCCTGAGCCCCTTCTAGGCATCCTCTAGGAGCTGTAAAGTGGATTCTCCCAGAAGCTCCAGAACGAAACTCATTCTGAGAACACCTTGATCTTAGTCCCATAGACCTGTGTTGCAATTCTCATCTACAGAACTGTAAGAAGATAACTCAGTGCTGTTTTAAACTACAGTACTTAGTTTATGGTAATCTCCTATGCTAACAATACAAAACTACCGGTAATAGATCTACTGTCTACTACGGTGATGTCATTGGAAAGACTCCAGAAAACGTTTTCCTTTTTCTCTTATATTGGTGTAGAGCGAAGTCTGACTGATAAAATAGCCTAGCAGACACCTTTAAAAGGATTTTCACAAAAATAATCTTAGGGCCAACACCATGGCCCCCTCCCATCGCTTGCTGATGCAGAAGCTTCGAGCCTGTGCAAGGGACATACAGGGACTTTCTCCTCACTGACCCTCTAGACCAGCGAGGACTGGTTGCCTATTCTTACCTGTGATGGGTTGCCTTCAAGTAGATGATTATACTGCTAATGATAGGAATTTTCAAAACTCAGAAACATGCATTGGCACATCAAATCATTCACCCAGTGTCTGAGCCCCTGCTATGTTGTCAGGGCGGCCCCACACCCTTTTCCAGCGACCCTCAGAAACACAGGCCGGTGGGTGGCTTTCATACTTATGCCTCCTGTTGAAAGTTAGATTTAAAAAGACATCCTCTTGACCCCTTCAACATTATAATTCACAGGCTTGATCCTGCTTCCATCTTTATTTTAATTTTAATTGACAGGCTGAGAAGCAATTAGAAAATGAGGTCTTTATTCATTGTCTTATTTCCATAATAACTAATGAATTAAAGAGGGACATTATGGGTATTATGAGATTTCCAGTTGTAATAGCCCTGTTTTATGGTAGGTGCCATTAGCTTGCATTCCAGGCCATTCTTAATCTGTTATTTGCAGCCTGTTAAGCTCCTCATGATTCAGATAGCCTCAACTACATTAGCAGTAAAGTTTCATAGCAAGGCTGGTGCCTGGCAAATAATAAGCATCTGATTTTCTATTGTTATTTGGGAGCTATTTTGGTCAGCTTACTGCATTGCCTGGAAACTATCCTGTTTCCTAAGAGCCTTGATGTCAGAGTCAATTATGAAATAGGTTTTTCTAGGGTCATATATTTCATCCATTCATTTAAGCAATTATTGAGTGAGACTCTGGTATGCACTCTGCTGCTGATAATGACAGTGAAAACTATTGCCACCTCCGCTGTTCAGGAGCTGTGTGACTTCAGGAAGTTACTTAACCTTTCTTATTCAGTTTCTTCACCTATAGAATGAGAATAATTAATAATAGTACCTACCCATAGAATTTCATAAATATTTATACTTTTATGCAATGTTTGTATTATTTTCTTAGGCTTCTGTATTTCAGAAACTTGCAAGAGAGGTTGGTTAACTTGCCCACGACCACACAATTACGTGGAGAATGGGAGAAATGGAGGCAAGCTAATACTGGAGCCTAAGATTCTACCATGATGCTATGAGTCCTCTGTAGAGCTAGAAGAGCCAATGCAATGGGTCAGAGAGCTAAAAATAGATAGGGAAGCTGTATCAAAGAAGTCACTGAGATGCTACAATAGCTCTTTGAGAATGATGCAAGCAGTAAATGCAGCCTGAGACAGTCTTCCAGGGACCCTTGTGGGGAGCCTGGGAACTGAGTTGTGCATAAGAGCAGCCAATAAAGTTAGATAGAAGAGAGTTATAAACACCTCTCAAATCAGAAAGATGTTAATGTGTGGAAACTGGCATTGATAAAGGACATCCAAAAATGTTTCTAGAAAGAAGGTGGAAAGTGAATAAAAATGAACCATTCAATGCCAAACTCTTTTAAAACTAAGATCCATATAATTGCATCAGTGTAGTGTTCAAAGTGTCAACATTTTGCTGAGTGTAAAAATATGAGTAGTGATGAAGCCGGGATGGCTCAGTGTTTTAAGCGCTCACTTTGTAGCGCTGGGGACCGAGGATTGAATCCCGGCCCCGGCCCGTGGGGACCCATATGTTGAACTAGGGAGTGCCCCCAGTTCAGTTCTCTCTCTGTCTCTGTATCTCTCTCTCTCTCTCTCTCTCTCTCTCTCTCTCTCTCTCTCTGTCAAAAAAAACAAAAACAAAAACAAAAAATTTGAAAAAAAATATATGAGTAGGTGTGACACCTGTGCTCCCCAATAATGCTTAAGCTCCTGCCACATTTTTTTTTTTAAGATTTATTTTATTGTTTTTGACACAGAGAGAGAGACAGAGAGAAGGGAGAGGGTCTAGAGCAATATCCATAGTTGTCACCAGTTTTCAACACGGTTTTATTCTACATAGGTGGGCAGGGGCTGGGCAGGGTGGGAGCTGGGCCGGGGGCCTCCTGCATGAGAGGCATGCCCCCTTGAGCCAGGGCCTGAACCAGGGGGCAAGAACTGAACTGGGGGCCTCCTGCATGGGAAGCACACCCCATCTCAGCATATGGGTCTGCACAGGCTGGGACCTGGATTCGATTCTCGATCCCCAGGGCTACAAAGCGAGCTCTTAACCCGCTGAGCCATCCCGGCTTCCCCTCCTGCCATATTTCTTTTCTGCAGTCCCTAGTTGTGAGTAGCACATACTCATATGTGGATTTTCACCATCTCTTAACCATTTTTACCTGAAAAGTATTGAGTTTCTTTTTCTGTCACCTAAGTTTTCCTGCACACATCAGAATTTGCAGTACGGTCTTACTCTACTATAAATGTCCTACCCTTTAACAATAAAAATAAATAAAATAAAAATAATAATAATAGCTGCCATCATTCACTGAGAATCTTTTGGAAATACAAGGAATTCTAAGAAGTTAATTGTGAAGATATTCACTTCACATAAACTACAAGTACACTAATTTTATTTTTTAAAGCAGTTCCAGGTTCACAGCGAAACCGAGTAGACAGTACAGAGAATTCCTATTCTACACACCCTCCTCCCACACACACACATGCACAGCCTCCCCCACCCTCAACCTCCCACCAGTTGCTACATTTATCACAATGGATGAGCCTACGCTGACTGACACATTGTAAGCACACAGAGTCCATGGCCTACAGTAGGGCTCACTCTTAGTTTCATCCATTCTAGAAGTTTGGACAAATGCATGACATGTATCCACCCTTATTTAGCACGCACAGCAGTTTCACTGCCCTCAAAATCCTCTGTGCTCTGCCCATTCACCCCTCCTTCACCTCTCACTCCTGCTCACCACCAACCTCTCTACTGTCTCCATTGTTCTGCCTTTTCCACAATATCATATCATTGGAATCATGCAGTATGTAGCCTTTTTAGATTGAGTTAATTTTATTTTAATGCTCAAAATAAAGTTAAAGAGTCCATTGAAGAATTTAGAGATTGTGACATTGGGAAAACATGTACATTTAATTGTCCTCCACTTGAAATTTAAATTAAATGCATAGGATCTTGCAACAAGATCCTAGTTGGAAGTCCAATAGGAAAAGAGATTAAAATGGAGCGTCTTGAGGTGCTGGGCGGAAGCAGTTAAGGCCTCCTCTACACATCCCTCCCCCACTCAACCCCCTCAACAACACCCATTAAAGACTTCGCTGAGGGGAAGCCGGGATGGCTCAGTGGGTTAAGCGCTCACTTTGCAGCGCTGGGGACCAGGGATCAAAGGATCAAATCCTGGCCCCGGCCCGTGCGGACCCATATGCTGAACTGGGAGCTCCCCCAGTTCAGTTCTCTCTCTGTCTCTGTATCTCTCTCTCTCTCTCTCTCTCTCTCTCTCTCTCTCTGTCAAAAATAAATAAATATATTAAAAAATAATAATAATAAAGACTTCGCTGAAACCTCCAGGGCTTCCGGAATCGCAGCATTACAACCACGAATATCAGAGATTACCACTTCAAATTTTAATGCGTTTATAATAGAATATCATGAAAACGCCCTTTCCTTCCATAAAAAAGTATAAAAAGCAGCCATATAATTGTCAGAGTATATTTAATCTGTTTGATTTATGCTTTTAAATCCCTTGGCATATACTTCCTTGAGTTCGTTGAAGATCTGATATTTACAGGCCAAAGATATTACTAATACCCAAAATTCCAATAAAATTGAAATCAACATATTTTTACATGTTAAATCACTAAGATCTGCATATAATTGCATACTTTCCGAACGAAAGTTTGATTGATTGATATACAAATTACAGTCAATGAAAAGTCTCTATAATCTTTGTACAAAAGTTTATCTTGTGAACATTTAGGGTAAATGTCAAATAACGAGGAAGAAAAAGGAGACTTTCTAAAGGAAAACTGAGGACCTGGGGAAAATCTACATAAAGAAAATAGTTTTTTAAAGATACTTTATTGATTCAAGTTCAGGTAATGAGACAATAAAGTTTTTTACTTGTAAGACAGGTTGACATATTTAAAAGTGGTTTTGATGATTGGGAGATGTCTGAAGACTCTATTTCCTCTCTAATTTGAATTATTTATAAGTCCATGGTTAATTACATGAAGTAAAACTGAATTACTAATAAATGCCAGAGGAACCAATTTAAATTGACATTCATCTCCGAAGTCAGCACCTATGTAATCACTGTAGATTTTTTCAAGGTTTAATATTTACTATAATAAGAAAATAAAACAATTAGACTGTATGTTTTAGAAAGGGTAGAAGAAATTCCTTCAAAAAATAAAAGGTTTATTATTTTTAGATAGACAAAAATTTTTTTAAAGATTTTCACTTCTTGCAGGTAACTTTTTAAACAAGGAAAACGAACAACATCCTGTTTCCTCAAATAGTACTGTCCTCCTCTGCCCCCCACCCCCTTTCCCCAGAACATCTCTCATAATCACATCCAGCCTGAGGAGGTGGGTGGCAGCAACCTATGTCATGAGACAGCTCTGAAGGTTTGTCTGTTAGAATAGCTGAAATACTGTGGACATTAGAAGCTAAATAGGGTTAAAAAAAAGAAGACTTAGAAAAGTGGAATAAATATGATTTCAAATACTGTGTGCTAAGTCTAACAGCTTTTAGATTCAAAAGAATTGGCAAATATAGGCTAGTAAATTGGCTAATATCATCATTCTTTCCAAATAAATTCTTAAACCCAAGTCATTTCTTCTCACACACACCACATCTTCAGAATTTCATAAAGTGAAATGAGCTGTTTCATCAATAAACTTTGAAGTGTTAAACTAAGCACAGCTCTTTCCTGATTCAGAAATAACAGCTGATGCTACCCAGGGAGTTTTCTGTTTAGCACGCAGGCCAGCTCTTGGCCACAACACAATTCTCCTCTTAGGAAATTTTCTAAACCCAGACTAATCTATCTTTTTCTGACCTGTGTGTTTGTTTTGCATGACCTGTATGTATGGAAGAGGTTATTTTTCTAAGTGGTTAATTTATGATTCTCTTTTTGGCCATAGTTTTAGTTAAAGACTATGGGACTTTGCCACCTCCTGGTTGTCTTTCATAGCTCATTTCTTCACCAAGTATGATGGTGCATAGTTAGGACCTAGTTACTCCTCCAAAGTACAAAATGAACTGGTGTGTTGCTTATTTCTGAGATTCTCTAAGATAACTGGCCTAGTTATCAAGATTTACTAAGCTCTCAGTCTTCAAAATAACCACATGGTGGAAGATATATAGACATGGTGATGAGCAGTAAGTGGATGAAAACATGGAAGTTACACTTCCAAACCCAGAAGCATTCTGGAGCATCTGGCTTAAGGTTTTTCACATAGGAGAGCAGAGGAAATTATAAATGTAAATATAATTACCAGCTCTGGAATCATGAGCTTGGGTCTGAATAACCACTTGTTACCACAAAACGGCAGGGATATGTATCTCAGAATTTATGAATATAATAGGTTCTTGTAGGCAGCTTATAATCAAAACTCAAAAGATGAAAATTTGTTTAATATTATATTTACAGTATGTGTAGTACCCGTCCCCCAAAACTTAAGTGCTAGAAATACAAATAGATTTGTAATTTATCTTGTTCTATTACTGTTTATTTGCCAAAAGCCTTTTTCCCCTCCAGTTGCATTTAAATGTTCAAGACATTTGGAATGACTCACTCTATGTAATGAATTTTAGAGCTGACTGTGGTAGAAAATTTAGATATGTCTTTGGCCATACAGTTTAGAAGTTACATTGGCTAATAATCTGATGCAAAGCCATTCTTTTTATTTAAGAGATTTGGATAAATCTTTTCTTTAAAAAATGCTGAGACTGAATTTAGTCATCTGTATTTATTTACATCAGCTCAAATTGGATTCTGTGCCACCTTTTGGTCAATTATGAGTTGAAATTGTTTACAAAGATGTTAAATCAGGGTTGAGAGAGAATATATTTTGAAATATAATTCAAGGTTACTGGTTAAATTGTATCCTTCTGTATGTTTAGCTACTTTAATAAATATCCAGTGAATTTTTATGTTCTTATGTTATACAATTAAAAGAAAAGCTTCATTTTAGAATAATATTTATCATTTAATATGTTAAGAATACATCTTATTATATTTCTTTTTTACAACATTTTTTAAAAATCTATACATTTGCCTTCTCCATTCTATTTCAATGGTCCCTCGGTCCACAGGGAATTGGTTTCAGGATCTCCACAGATATCAAAATCTGAGGATGTTCAAGTCTCTCATATAAAATGATGTAGTATTTGCCTATAATCTCCACATATACTTTAAATTATCTCTGTGTTACTTATAATACCAAGTAATTCACCTAAGCAATTACCTTATACAATGTAAATGCAATGTAAATACAATGCTATGTAAGTATGTATTATACTATATTGTTAGAGAATAACAAGAAAAATGTTTGTACATAGTCAATACAAATGCAACCAACTATGTAGCCATTGCAGGACTTACTACATAGTTATACATCAGCAAGAACATAGCTTTTCATTTTTCAAGTATTTTCAATCCCCAGTTGGTTAAATCTATGGATATGGAACCCATGATATAGAGGGTTGACTGTATTTTTCTCCTTGTTGTTAATATATTTATCTGGAAATCATGTGTGTGTTGTATGGAAAACATCTGACTGTACAACACTTGCCATTAACCCTTATTTTCATTCCTCACTTAGCTTCATAAAAGTCTTTTTTTAACTTGAACCTAGTAAAAGCTGAGTTGAAAGTGTGCTTATTGGGAGTATAAGAAAAAAATATTTTCAAACAAATTAAATAACTAGTTCTTTCTTATACTCTATAAAACAGATATTTATTTCTTATATAATTGCACTAAAATAGCTAAACATAAAGAGCTTCTATCTTAGCACATTAGGTCTTGATAATAAATGTATTTAAAAGGGTGACCAGAGTGAAGATCTGGCTGCCAGTGCTGGAGTCAGGCAGCTGGAGCTGGGGGCCCGCGGAGCGTGAGGCCGGCGACTAGAGCCAGAGGTGGGTGTTCCAGTGACTGGAGCACTGACACCGGGAGTGTGTTGGCAGCTGAGGCACAGAGTGGCCCTCAGTGAGGTGAGGCCCCAACCAGAGCACTGCCTGGCCTTGGACATGGATCCTGGCTGCTTCCCCTTGCTGTCTCCCAGGGCTTACCCTGCAGGCCTCACCCATGGCCGGTCTTCAGTGAGCTGCTGCCAGGAAGCTGTCATTACCCTGTGACACAATCAGACCTGCATTTTTCCCAACAAACCCCGCCCCTACTCTTCCCGTTGAAGCCAGCAGAGGGAAGCTGTCATTACCCTGTGACACAATCAGACCTGCATTTTTCCCAACAAACCCTGCCCCTACTCTTCCCATTGAAGCCAGCAGAGGGAAGCTGAAATTACCCTGGGATGCAATCAGACCTGCGCCTTTCCCAACAAACCCTACCTTCACTCTTCCTGCTGAAGCCAGCAGAGGGATCTAGGTGTGGCAGCTTCTGACAGCAGTGGGATCTCAGAGGCATAGCATAGCATTGCCCCCCATACCTTCCCAAAGAGGAGGCATACACAGACCAGGGCAACTGAGTCAAAGAGAAACCCACTTTCTAGGAAGTCTTCCACTGTAAGAAAATGAAATAAATAAGAGAAAATATTATAAGACACTAACACCAGCTAGGAAGTAAAAGAAAGATACCTTCACATCTACCAAGGGAAAAGTCCTCATGTCCAGGAAACAAAATGTTCCTGCAGCGATGAATACCCCTTTAAACAAAGGAACTCAGAAAGAAAAAGAAAAATCTCCAGAAAAGGAACTTGAAGATATGGCATTATATGAGCTAAATGACAGAAATTTCAAGGTTACAATTATGAAAATATTCAAAGAGATCAGAAAAAAATTGGTGCAGTACACAGAAGGAGCTAAATGATCTCAGAAAGGAAATGGACTTTATGAAAAAGATGCAAATAGAAATTCTGGAGATAAATAACACAATAAAATAAATGAAAAATGAAATAGCTAGCATAGGAAGCAGAGCTGACCAGATGGAGGAAAGAATTAGTGAAATCAAAGACAAAAGTCTGGAAATGTCACAAAAGGAATAAGAGGAGACCTAAAACTTAAAAGAAATGACAGATATCTATAAGAACTATCAGACTCCACTAGAAAAAATAATATAAAGATAATAGGTACTCCAGAGGGAGCAGAGGACAAGATGGGCACAGAGAATCTACTTAGACAAATAGTGGATGAGAAATTCCCAAATCTATGGCAAGAACTGGAACCTCAAATCCAAGAAGAAAACAGGACCCCTAGCTACTTGAACCCTAACAGACCCTCTCCCAGGCACATGCTACTGAAGATGTCAAAGGTCAAAGATGAAGAAAGAATCCTCAAGGCATCCAGAACAAAGAATACCATACCTATAAAGGAAATTCCATCAGACTCTCATCAGATATCTCAACAGAAACTCTACAAGCCAGAAGAGAATGGAACAAAGTATTCAAAATATTAAAGGAGAAAAATTACCAGCCAAGAGTCCTATAACCAGCAAAGTTATCCTTAAGATATAAAGGAAGAGTAAAGACCATTGCAGAACAACAAAAACCGGAGGAATTCTCCAGCACAAGGCCAGCATTTAAAGAAATACTAAAGGAGATGATTGGACCTGAAACAAAAAGTAAATAGGGATAAACTGGAACAACAAAAATATAAAAAGGGGAGGAAGTAAAGACTTAAGTTTCCAAAGAGAATGGAGATAAGAAATATCCTTAAGAAAAGGAACCACTGCATATATGAAACTTTCTTTTATATAAAGTTCATGGTAACCACTGAAAAAGAACTTAGAACTGGGACACATAAAAACAAAAAACAATCATAAACTCTATGAAACTAAAATAATCAATGGGAAGAAAAAAAGCAAAGAAGCAATAAAAAAACAGAAAAAAGAGCTACCAGACAACAAATGATAAAGTGGCTATAGGAAATCCTCATATATCAATCATCACCCTAAATGTAAATGGACTAAACGCACCGATAAAAAGACACAGAGTAGCAAACTGGATTAAAGAACAAAAACCAACCTTATGCTGTCTACAAGAGACACACCTCAGCCACAAGGACAAACACAGACTCGAGGTGAAAGGGTGGAAAAACATACTCCAAGCAAATGGCACCCAGAGAAAAGCAGGTGTAGCCATACTTATATCTGACAAAGCAGACTTCAGGATCAAAATGATAAAAAGAGACAGAAATGGACATTTCATAATGATAAAGGGGACATTACAACAAGAAGATATTATACTTATTAATATGTATGCCCCCAACCAAGAAGCACCAAAATTTACAAAGCAACTACTAACAGATCTAGAAGGAGAAATTGATACAAACACAATTATAGTAGCGAACTTAAACACCCCATTCACAGCCATGAACAGATTGTCCAAACAGAATATAAATAAAGAAATATCAGCTTTAAATGATACATTACAGCAATTGGACATAATTGACATTTACAGGACACTTCATCCTAAAACACAGGACTATACATTCTTTTCCAGTGCACATGAAACATTTTCAAGAATAGACCATGTGCTGGGACACAATGCTAGCCTCAGCAAATTTAAGATTGAAATCATACCAAGTGTATTCTCTGATCACAAAGCTTTGAAATTGGAGATCAACTACAAAAAGAAAGCAGGAAAAACCACATATACATGGAGATTAAACAACATGTTATTAAAAAACGACTGGATCAAAGAAGAAATAAAAGAAGAGATTAAAAAATACATAGAAACATGACAATGCAAACACAACATACCAAAATTACAGGGATGCAGCAAAAGCCGTTATAAGAGGGAAATTTATATCACTACAGGCCTTTCTTAAGAAACAAGAAAAATCACAAGTAAACATATCACATCTTCAAGAACTAGAAAAAGAAGAATAAAAAACACCCAAAGCCAGCAGAAGGGAGGAAATAATAAAAATTAAAACAGAACTAAATAAAATAGAGAATAAAAAAAAAAAATAGAAAAAATTAATACAACAAAGAGCTGGTTCTTTGAAAAAATTAATAAAATTAATGAACCCCTGGCTAGACTCACCAAGGGAAAAAAAGAAAACACACAAATGACCTGAATTAGAAATGAAAGAGGGAAAATTACAATGGATACCACAGAAGTACAAAGGATCATACAAAAATACTATGAAGGACTATATGCCACCAAATTTTGCTAGCTAGAAGCAATGGACAAGTTTTTAGAAACATATAATCTACCTAGACTGAATCAAGAAGAACTGGATAATGTAAACAAACCAATCAACTGTAAGGAAATTGAAACAATCATCCAAAACCTTCCCAAAGCAAGAGTCCAGGACGAGATGGTCTCACTAACAAGTTTTAACAGGCATTCAAAGAGGAACTAACACTTATCCTTCTCAAACTTTTCCAAAAAATTGAAGAAGAGGCAATACTTCCCAACTCATTCTATGAGGCCAACATTACCCTAATACCAAAGCCTGGCAAGGACACCACAAAAAAAGAAAACTATAGAGCAATATCTCTGATGAACACCAATGCAAAATTTCTAAACAAAATACTATCAACTAGAATACAACAATGCATTAAAAAAATTGTACATCACAATCAAATGAGATTCATCCCAGGTGCACAAGCATGGTTCAACACATGCAAATCAATCAATGTGATACACCACATAAACAAAACAAAAGATAAAAACCATATGATTATATCAATTGATTCAGAAAAGGCACTCAACAAGATACAACATCCATTTATGATAAAACCCTAATATAATGGGTATAGAAGGAAAATACCTCAACATAATAAAGGCCATATATGACAAACCCTCAGTGAATGTCATACTGAACGAGGAAAAACTAAACTTTTTCTTCTAAAATCAGGAAAGAGACAGGAATGTCCCCTGTCACCACTGCTATTCAACATAGTGCTGGAAGTCCTAGCCAGAGCCATTAGGCAGGAAAACAAAGAAGTTAAACTGTCACTTTTTGCAGATGATACAATCCTTTATGTAGAGAACCCCAAAGACTCCAGCAGAAAACTGTTAGAAATAATAAATGAATACAGTAAAGTTGCAGGATACAAAATCAATGTACAAAAATCCACAGCTTTTTTATACACAAACAATAAAACTTCAGAAAAAGAAATGAGAAGAATGATACCGTTTGCAATCAAAAAAAAAAATACTTAGGAATAAACTTAGCAAAGAGCGTGAAGGACTTATACACAGAAAACTATAAGACACTAGTAAAAGAAATTGAAGAAGATACAAAGTAATGGAAGGATATTCCACGTTCATGGATTGGAAGAATCAACATTGTTAAAATGGCCATATTACCCAAAGCAACATACAGATTTAATGCAATTCCCATCAAAGTCCCACAGACACTCTTTCAAGAAATAGATTTAAAAAAATTATCAGATTCATATGGAACCACAAAAGGCCCCAAATTGCCAAAGCAATCCTCTGAGAAAAAAATAAATAAGGCTGGAGGCATCACGCTCTCTGACTTCAGTCTATACTACAAAGTGCCTATAATCAAAACACCTTGGTATTGGCAGAAAAACAGATATATAGACCAATGGAACAGAATCGAAAACCCAGAAATAAACCCACAAGTATACAGACAGATAATCTTTGACAAAGGAGGAAAAAATATAAAATGGGGAAAAGAAAACCTCTTCAGTAAATGGAGCTGGGAAAATTGGAAAATCCCATGCAAAAGAATGAATCTGGACTGTGAACTGTCACCATATACCACAATTAACTCAAAGTGGATTAAGGACCTCCACATAAGATCCAAAACTATGAAGTGCATAGAAGAAGGCATCGGCACTAATCTTATAGACCTTGAGCTCAGAGAGCACTTTATGAACTAGACGCCAAAGGCAAGGGAATTAAAAGCAAAAATAAATGAATGGGACTATATCAAACTAAAAAGCTTCTACACAGCAAAGGACGCCATCAGCAAAGTAAAAAGGAAACCAACCAAATGGGAGAAAATATTTGCAAACAATGCTTCTGATAAGGGGCTAATATCCAAAATATATAAAGAATTCATACAACTCAACAACAACAAAAAATAAACAATCCAATTAAAAAAGGGCAGAAGACCTGAACAGATACTTCTCTCATGAGGACATACAAACAACCAACAGATACATGAAAAAATGCTCAACATCAGTATCAATTAGGGAAATGCAAGTTAAAACCACAATGAGATAACACTTCACATCTGTTAGAATGGCTATAATCAACAAGACAAGAAATAACAAGTGCTGGAGAGGCTGTGGAGAAAAAAGAACCCTCATACACTGCTGGTGGGAATGTGAATTGGTACAACCACTGTAGAAGGCAGTGTGGAGATTCCTCAAAAAACTAGAAATGGAATTGCCATATGACCCAGCAATCCCTCTCCTGGGTATTTACCCAAAAAAAACCCAAAAACCTTAATCCGCAAAGATATTTGTACCCCAATATTCATTGCAGCACTGTTTACCGTGGCCAAGTCATGGAATCAACCAAAGTGTCCTCTGATAGTTGACTGGATAAAGAAGTTGTGGTACATTTACACAATGGAATACCACTCAGCAATAAGAAAAGATGAAATACAGCAATTCGTGACAACATGGACAGACCTTGAAAACATCTTATTAAGCAAAATAAATCAGAATGAAAGAATCTAGAAACATATTACCTCACTTATAGGTGGAATATAAAACTGAAAGGAACAAAGAAACAAAGACTCATGGATACAGTCAATAGTTTAGTGGTTACTTGAGGGTAAGGGGGGAGGTGAGTGGGAGAGATGGGTGGGAGGGAGTAGGGAGGGGGAATCAAACATATGGTGATGGAAAGTGAGCTGGTTCTGGGTGGTGAGCACATAATGAGATGTATAGACAATATAATGTAGAATTGTACACCTGGAAACAATGTAATTGAAATCAATTAATGTCACCCCAATAAATTTAACAAAAAATAATAATTTTTTTATTTAAAAAAAAGCAACATATTTTAGGGAAAGCAAAATAAAACAAAAAGATGTGATGATATTAGATGCCTGATCTGGACACACTGATCCAGTCTCTCTTCTAGAGCTGTATTTTTGTACCTTTTATATATATTATATACTCACCTATTATGGAAGAGTGTAGCAGTGTCCATTCTTTTGGCTTCCCTGGGTCACATTGGAAGAAGAATTGTCAGGGCCACACATAAAATACACTAATACTAACAATAACTGATGAACTAAAAGAAAATGGTAGCAAGAGAAATCTCAGTTTTAAGAATTTGTCCTGGGCCGCAGGTTGGACACGGCTGGACTAGTAGATCTTGACCTGTTCCTAAGGGTGAATAGGCTTGTTAGAAGGCTGGTCACTCAGGTCTGGCTTCATCTGAAATGCAGAGAGGAGCTGGTTGTAAAGAGGGTAAGATAACGGAAAGACGAGCTGTTCGTTCATTTGCAGCATCCTGTGATATTATAATACAAAGAGAACAAAGAGTTGAAGGAGTCTCCTGGGGTCCGTTTTGCTTCACTCAACTATGAAATGACGCCATGTAGTCGTTTATCTCTCTACTCCCTCATTTTGAGGATATAATAAACATGAGTTTCTCCTTTTTCTCCTCTTTCTTCAAATCTAGTTTTTTGAAACAAAATAAATAAAAACAACAATGCTGCACCCCCACCCCCTTTGGTAATCAACATGGGTCTATTCAGTTAAACACTCTTGACATTCAAATTTGAGGGACACAGTATTCAAAATAGGAAATACAATGGTTAACTTTCTATTTTCTTCCCTCTATGCCCTGGGTCTCACAAACAAAGCTCTGCTGATTTCAGGGCTCCTTTGATACAGGAAACAAAACAAAAGAGTGAGTGAGTTAGGACTGGCTTTGGCAGCTACAGATATGTCAAAACCATCAATATAGGAGAGAGAGGTGTGGAACCACAGAGCTTGGCCTGTGCCAGTAATGTCTGTAGTGGTCAGTTGACAGCCTGCCCTTCCTTCACCATCAACACAGTGACTCCCAGGGCATTATTCTTAGGTCCCTCACTCATTGACTTCAGAGAAGGAGGGTGCGGTCGGCCAGTCAGTCTTACCTGGATTGTGGGAAAAGTCAGAGGACAGAGCCAGGTTGGTTAGTTTTGGAATCCTATAACCAGTAACCTTTATAATGTTTTTGTCCTTGTTCAAGTCTTCACACCCTTCATATTTTATCACAGAGAGCTTTAAATTGCCTTTCCTGATTTCCCACCTATATAAGTTCATCCAACATAACACATTCCAGAGTGCAAGGGTTTTCTATGTTTTAACCAATGCTGAGCAACACACACTACGATCTATTAGGGGTTGACATATGTGTGGGGCACAAGTAATGTGTTCAATGAGGCAGAGCTGGAGGGTGGATGTTTCCTAAGGCTGTTGTCTGCCTGAACCCTCAGCTAGCCATTCTGGTACCTTGTTTCTGTCTCGTGATGCCCTTCTTGCAGGTACCCATACTCTTCTCTTCCCGTGCTTTCCTGGGCACTACCTTTCAGGAAGTAAGCCTTGCTTCCTGGAGCAAACCCTCAAATTTCATATTCTGTCTAAATCCACTGGATAAAAGCAACAGCCAATGGGTGTGTGTTTTAATTCTCTGGTTGATAATGAAAAGCAACTTCACACTCTCCTTTTCTACACCACACTGAGGTATTTATGACTTCCTAGATTATTCCCCTATAACTGGAGATTGCTATTTCAGAAATAATCATGAGATAAGAGGGGGTTTGAATTAGGGACTCTGCTTGCTCTTTAAGTCATACCGTGTAATAATAATGATGATGACGACAAGGTCAACAGTAGTTACCTTAACAGGCACCTATTATGCACCACATATGTGCCTTAGGTCGTTACCATGGTTAATGCTCATGACAGTCCTCAGAAGTCAGAGAGCTGCTCTCATGTCTCAGCTGAGGGACCTAAGTTTCCACAGGGGCAACCCTCTTTCTGTTTGTCTTGAAGCTTCAAATGAGCAGCTAGTTTTTGACCCCATCACTGAATCCAAATTTATTTTATTTCTACAATTTTAATACCTGGGTAGAGGAGGGAATTGTAGACTATTATTGCTTTATTTTCCTGCACTAAAAGTCCTTTTCTAAATATCCTAATAAATAAAAAAGATGTTAATATAAAATAGAGTTTTATAATTAAAGGAACCAAAAAAGAAGGGTAAAAGAAGCAGATAATATTTTACCTGCATTTAACTAAAAAGTCATGTTTTAAGTTTATGAGAGAAAAACAGTCATGAAATCTATCTGAATCCTCACAACTACCCACATACAATTTGATGGTCACATGCCTGTAGTTCAAGCCAGGAAACTCAAAACATGAAAAGGAGGTATTTAAAGGCATTGATATGAATCACGAAGAAGCTTATAAAATATCACATTTTTGTAAAAGTAAAGGCATCTGTCTATTTTCAGCCATACACACACACACAGTGTGGATTTGGAAGGAAAACTAAATAAATATCCCATATAATGGTTTTCTTTCTTTTCTTACTTGGGTCTGAGAGTCATTTAATTTAACTTTAGTTGCCCTTGGTGCCCTTCAAGGCTATGGATTTTACTTTTCCACAAAATTGTTTCAAAACAAAAAAGATCAGAACTCTCAAGATCATGCTCAACACCATTTAGCACCCAATTTACATATCTGTAGATATAAATATATATCTATATCTACATAGTGGAGATTTTATATATAGCGGTCCAGACTTTATTGCCTCTTCTGAGAGAACACAAAATGCATACCCAAGCTCACAGAGCAGTGGTGGGCCCAAAATGATTTTGAAAACCAACTTCACTGAGAGTGAGTTTCTAAACATTGATAAAATCTCCTAGAAAAATTCATGAAACAAATTAATTATCATACCATTTAACTATAAGTCCCAATAATAGTCTTAGTTATATTTGAAGACCAAAAATTGGGTCAATATTTCTTGATAACGCCTAAGACAGGTTACCTAGAGAAGAAATTACAAAATCTTTAAATCATACATAACTTGAGGTTATCACACCTAAATTTCTACTCTTTGTAGGAAACTTGTCCACGACATTTCAACCAGATGTTCCAGAAGTTTCTTTGAGTATCTCAGTGTCCGTGCAGCAGGTCACAGCATTAATCAGGATGTTGCAGGCATTATAGCTCCTCTAAGCCACAACTGTCTGCCTGAAACTTAGGTTCAGTAATTCTAACTCTGCCCTGTGCATGAAAAAATACAAAAATGCATATACTTCTTATTTCCCAGCCCTTCAAGTACATGGGAGCTACTGTCACGTCTTTTTCAAAATGTCCCCAGACTGAAAATTCCTGTTCCCATGGCAGTTCTAGACTCCTACTTTCCCATGATGCCATCACATTTGTCAATGTTCTTCTGCTTATGTCAACCACAAATGAATACAAACATCATGAGTGTCCTGATTAAGGTCAAATACACTGGAATTATACAAATGTTGCTTTGTTTTGAACACCAGATCCTTCACTGCATGCCAATAGTAAATTAACGTTTTTTACAACTTTATTTCACTGCTGGCAAAGATGGCATTTTTGTGTAAAGTCTTCTAAGTCGTATCTTTTTATTCTCTACTTTGAATTTAAACTAAAAAATTTTCTGCTTAATCTTAATAGATTATATATTATTGTTTTATTATTTCAATCTATTTCTATCATATTAATCTTGCTCTAAAAGATGTATGAAATGTGTCATTTGGTGCTTCTGCAAATTTCATGAGAATGCTTTCTCTTAATATTAAACAGGAAAAGGCCAAGGACAGACATGTGACACATGTACCAATTGAACTTTCTCTCCAGCAGTTCAGTATGTGTGCACCTACCATCTCCATCATTCAACCATGTTCAACATCATGATTGACTCAATCACGTGCTTTTCTGGAATGAAATTATATCTATTGTGGGTCTTTCCTGGCCTGTCAATCTCCATGCAGAATAACTTCTAAAAGTCCTACTTTTTATTTCTAAATGCTAATGGGCCTTCTGTTTAATGAAAGATCTAGCATACTGACTTCTCATTCTTACTTTTTATTCTTTCCACCATTTTGAAAGTCAAAACAGCATAACTTGAGCCTTCATAAATATTTAATATGAAAATATAAAATGTTGTCCATATTGGTTATATGCAAGCCACATTAACTCGCATTAAGTAAATACCATGTTTCAAAGGGATGCCAGGGTGGCTCAGTGGGTTGAGCTCTTGCCTTGCAGCAGCTGGGTCTGAGGATCAAGTCCCCAGCCCTGGCCCATGCAAACCCATGTGCTGGCTCAGGGAGTGCTTCCCATGTGGGAGGCCCCAGTATGGTGCCCACCCTGCGTGGCCCCACATCCACCTGTATGGAATGAAACTATGTCTAATCTAATGATATACAGCTGTGGAGACAGCTCTGGGCCCTCCCCGCTTCTCTCTGTCTCTCTCTCTATCAAACAATAAAATTAATCTTAAAAAAAAAAAACATGTTTCAGAACACAAGTCATATGATTATTCTAACCTAACTCCTGATTATCCAAGACGTTCATGATACATAAAGTAGGGATGCTATTTAAAAACAATTAAAAGGACATGAAAATGATAGCACATTGAAAGAAGCAGTATTTTGTGTTTCTAACAAGACCATCTGCCTAAGGGCAAGGTTTTTTAAAAATCCTAATAGAAAGAAAATAATGTTAAGAGACATATGCCCATTTTTTCAAGCTGAGGGAAAATGAGAAGTGTCTGTGTTGGGCCAGTACTAAAATTACAATCAACAGTTACCATTCTGATCAGACATTGTTTTAAATGTACTTGGAATTTCTTAAAAATTCATTCCACATAATTCTTGTGATAGGCCAGAACATTTAAAGATTATCGGAAGAATACTCAGCTATTTTGCAAAGTGAAATGCTTTAATAATGAATTTTTTCTTCTTTTATTTACCCCCACTGTTGAAGACATTGTGTTTATAGCTCAATTTTTAGATAATCCTTCAAGCTACACTTTTTTTTAGGCACAGCCATTATAAATGTCTTCTTCCATTTGGTCTTGGCACTGCTTGGAACTTGAAATTGCTATTTGCTGCCTGCCAATTACAGAGTAATTTAAGGTTTGATGCTTCCAGCCATAGTTCTTGAAATACACAAAAGGAATACATTAAGGTGGAATGCATAATATTTTCTCTGCATTGCACAGCTTCAATAGATTGCATAGAATTATATCCAAATTGCTAAACAAATCAATGGAAAAGAATTCTTTCTTGTAAGGAGGTGTTTTATAATGGTTTTACTACTCTTTTCTTTTGGTAGGAGCACAGCAAACATTTTCAAAAAGATTTATGTGGTTTGCCACTGACTGATTTGGATCTATGAAAATATGATGGTTGTAAATATAGATAATATTTTAACATACAGTTTAAATTTCTAGAAAACAAAACAAGGTTGTGATTTGAAAATCAATTTGGAATAATTGAAAAGGGAGTAAAGAGGAGAGCTAAGTTTCCTGGGTCTTTTCAACTCTAAAATTTAATAATCTTTCTTCTTTGTGTATTTGTATCTAAATTATTTAGCATTTACAGTGCAAAACAAGAAAGCTGTAAAGCAATGTAAATTTGTGGTTTAAAAGGGTCAAGTAAAATTTGAGGACTCAGAAAGTTTTTCATTTGGGACAGTAGAAGAAAATGTGCTGATATCCGTGAGAATAAGGAAAAGAGAAATGAATTATGCATGTAAGCCTGCCATCCTATTTGCAACATCTGGAAGGGTGTTTAGGCACAGTTTATTATCATACACACACAAAAAAAATTTCCTCATAGCCAATCATAAACATGCTTGAATTCCAAAATACTGTTTTAAAAATTATTTTCTTTGCTCTTCCCACCTGGATGCCTTGGATGCGTTCCCAGGAGTCTCTTTCCCACCTTTGCCTATTTTTCTAATTCAGCCTCCAAAAACACAACACAAACACACAGCAATTGAGGTCTACAAACCTTTTCCTTGACTGCTTCTTTGTAAGATCACTTTCTTCAGAATAGCCACCAACAACGTAAAGAAGTAGATCTTGCATAGCTGTATGAAAAGGCTCCTACACTTCAGGAGGAGAGCGTGAAGTGCCATCTAACATTGTGCTGCTACAGTCACCTTTTAGTTTAATTTAAGTCATGGACAAAAATCCAAAAGCGTGAATGAAAACTCAAGAGATAGTGCATGAGGAGGTTGCAGACCAAGAAGCAGCAGATAGTTAAGTATTATACCAAGATATTCCCACAAATAATCAGATAACCTGGTTTATCTGGAAGGAAATTGACCAGAGCACCATTAACATAAGCCATGTGGAAGGTTTGCTGTGGGATTTCAGCAAGAGAGGGTTCAAATTTCAGCTGGTTTCGGATAAAGTTTTAGGGGAGAAAAGATTTTTCCCACCACCCTCCTAGGTGCTGTAGCTGGATCTATGGAATAAATTGACAATAGGCACATTGACAGAAGAAAAGGTATATGAATGTATTAATATTTAATATCAAATGCATGAGGGGATCACAGAAAACAAGTGAATACCCCCAAAATGGTGAGATTTGAGGGCTTATTATACCATCTTACTGAGGGACGGGGAGGAGGGACAGCAACTTATGGGAGAGTAAATGATTTTCAGGAAAAGATAAATGAACCCTTAAAAGAATAAATGGAAGAAATGATAGTTTTTGACAAAGTTTATCTGGGTATGGTGAGAACTGTTAGTCTCCTCTCCTATGACAAGAGTCAATTTTCTGGTTGATGAAACTCCCGGGAGGAGATCTATGACCTCTGAGTTCCTTTTGAAGGATCTCTTTAGGCAGATAAGGGGTGTTCAGAGAAAGCCTTCTTCCTGCTTGCTCTTGTTCAAGTGCCTTCAGCTCAAAATAATCACTAAACCTAAGTGGCATCTTTGGGGTGGAATGTCCTGAACTTTAATGGTTGAGGATGGTTGTGCAAAGAGGGACATATTGTTCTTGTTGATTAGCAGTGGTTCCCTGGACAATGTGGGTTTTATCAGAGAGAGACAGAAGCTAAGGTTATGTGTAAGAGTTGGTAGGGAGAAATTGTTGTGAGACAGCAAGACATGTCAAAGCCACGGGGCTGTTCTCAGTCCTTCTGGGCCTCTGATGTCACAAAGGGAAATACTGCCTCTTCACAGAACACAGATCGTGTGCCCTGCTTACAATAGGACACTCAATGAGCAAGTTGGAAATGGCTTTCATTTTCTGAAATAACTTATTTATTTTTGAAATAACTGAGATTTGTTTGATCCTCATCATTTCTAGAGATGATTAAGATTCAAAAGGAAATATGGTCTCTGACTTTAATGACCAGTGACCAGATTAAATTCTATTTCTATACAAACTTTTTTATTTGCCTCCTAATTTAGGATGGGGGCAGGGGGGTGGGGGAGGAAAGCAACATATCTTAAAAATTAACTGCTCTTTTCAAATGGATGTTTATGCATATTTGGGCATGGTTTATTCAAAATCCATTATAAATTTTCTTCTATGTTCAGTGATGAAATTAAGATTTCTGTCTAGCCACTCCAGAAAAAAATTTGTAAAACCCAATTTACAAACAAGATGACTTACTGGGTTAAGATCCAGCATCCTGCCACTCATCATAAGCCAATAATTGAAAGAAGGTTGGTGGAAAGAAAAGCACATTTATTCAAAATGACTGCATTCCAGGATGAAGGTAGACTCCTGTCCAAAGGCCATTTCTGTTCCCCCTCCCCAAAAGGCCAAGAGATTTTATAGATACGTAAGAAAAGCCTGGACAAAGGAAAGGGGGAGGTGCTTCCCAGAGTCTAGTTGGTTTCAGTGATTAGGGTAGACCTTACACAAATGTTGCCTTGAATGAACAGAGTCGTTAAGGCTGGTAAGCATACAGCCTTGGGCAAACCAAGTCATTAAGGTGGGAAGCAAAGAAAAGAAAACAAGTTTTTAAAACTTTTAAGTTAAATTACATTGTTGAATTGAACTAAATTTAGGATGTTAGATCCTGAAAATAGAGAGTACTCTGTCACCCTTACAATCAGAACCACACAGAACAGAATGTATATATTTAGGTCTATTGCAGGAAAAAAAAAATATATATATATCCTCTCTCCAAAGCCATGGATTGAATAAAACTAATCCTGTATGACTCCAGATAGCCTTAAGAAGAAACTTATACACCTAGAAACACAGATGTGAATGAATGACAGCTCAAGGTAGCTGGCAGTTCTCCCAGAAAGAGAGAGTTCAAAAGAAATGTGCTTCTTCGCATGAAGTAGAATTAGGGACCTCAGTGACATCCTAATGGATGGAAAGATCAGAGAGGTTTGATGAAATGCTACCGGAGCAGATGGGAGTCAGAGAAGCTGTTGGGGCCTCTTTGAAGCTTGACCCTGGGCTGCAAGTCAAGACACCCAAGCACAATTCAGGGAGCTGCTTCAGAAAACGCTTCAAGAAAGGCTTACACTTGGGACAGAGAGTTGAGCTGAGGTCCAGACCGAATGGATGATACCTGGACATTGCCTATAGGAAAAAAAGAAGGAGCTGTGACTTAAATTGGTCATTAATAACCAAGAAGAAAAATGGTCATTTACTATGAGTACAGGGTCTGCTAGCCTTCTCTCAGGACCCAAATACAAGTGACAATTTCCTGTCAGGTCCCAGTTCCCACCATCACTGAGTTGAGGAGAAAGGAAGTGCATCCCGATGAGCTGGCTCCATGCACACCTCTGCTTTGCAGAAGCCTGGGTGTTACCACAGCCGGAGTCCAACATGGGCTGTGGGAAGCCGTGAAAGCGTACTAACCAGGAAGTAACTTTGTAAACCATGTTGTTTTCAGCCGTGATTGTGTCTTTATGTTTAATATTATTTAATATTAATAATATTAAGTAGTATATAAATATAATAATATTAATACACTACATTCAGTTGGCTAGCACATCAGATAAGTATAGGGAACTATCCTCAGTCCCATGAAAACTGGCTTTTACATCATATTGAGCTGTTTGCCTGGAAAGGCTTTTTTAAAAAATGCCCTTACAATTTTTTGTTTATTGTGCTTATCACAAGTGCAGGAAGCTCACATTTTCATTACTAATCATCTTCTTTCAAAGTTTTTTGACATTTCAACAGATCTTTAATGTTCTTTAATGTTATAACACCCTATGGAAACTGCTAAAACAGACACATATCCTAGTCCACAAGACTGAGTGAGTTCTGCTCCACCCAAACCACCATCTCTGGAGCCTAAAAAAGTGAACCAGTGGGCCTGTAAACAGGGTAGAGGAGAAAGATATGTACACATACTCCTAAGGAGAAGGTGAGCATATATAAGAGATTCAAAGGACAATAGCAGTAAAATATACAGAAATATAAATTTATAACCTGTTCTCAAGAGTATATCAGGGAATTTTTCTGTAATCGGGAAGGAGGAAAGAGAAGATTCATTGCTGACCATCAATATGCTTTCTGGTGGAAATAGAACAAACCTCTGCATAATAAAAGAAATATCTTGCTTTTTAGGTGATATGTCCTAGACTAAATTAGGAAGGTGTGATGCTGGTACTAAAGTCTGGGAACAAGAGGTTAAGAATAGTCAAGAATGAGCAGTTATGGGTTGAGAATATATATGTAAGCAGCTAAATTCAAAATACGGATTCTAACAGAAAATGTTAAATAAAAGAGCAATTCAAAGTTTAGAGCAATATGTACCTTGAAACAAAATGTTATTATGAGAACTTGTGGTGGCATGGCCCTAATTTTAGAAACAGAGTTTAATATAGGTAAGTAGGTAATATTTAAATGAATACCTAAAATCTAACATTGAGTCAAAATTCAGATCACTCTTTAATTCAAACTATAAATTATGTCTATATTTCAGTTAAAAGAGTAGATCATTGGCATATTAAATTGAATATATTTAAGCAATTAAATATACACCTACAATAATGTATTTCACTTGGTGATATGTTCATTACTGTAAATTATCAGCAGTTGCGATACTGAAAGAGAACTCAGGGCAGTGTATTTTTAAAACTCAGACCGGAGCCCACAAAAAGAAGTTATTTCATGTTGAGCAAGTACAAACACACAAACATACATGCACATAACTGAAATTAAAGCTTCATGAAATAATACCTATGCTTTGTGTAGAACCTGATGCACTTTCTTTCTTTTTCTTTGCATTTTTTTTCTTCTTTTTTTTTTTTTTTTTTTTTTTTTTTTTTTTTTTTTTTTTTTTTTTTTTTTTTTTTTTTTAATAGTGATTCTGAGCAGGATCCCAATGAAACAATGAAGTTGTTACTGCTGATCAGAGTAAAGACATTTGAAAAATTGACCTAGGAAAATAAGAATTCCCCAGCCACTGTTTGGTTTCTGACTACTGAAATCCTATTAAAGTTATGTTATCAGGTTAAGGCATTATTTCCCAAACTGTGTTCCACACAGTAGTTCTAGGAGGTGTTAATAAGTGATCCAGAAATAAAGACTTTTGCAGAGATGCCAGGATAGCTCAACAGGTTGAGTGCTTGCCTTGCAACCTTGAGGTTCGGGGTTCAAATCCTGGTAACTGCTGAGATGGCAGCGAAGGTTTTCACCTCCCAAGTGGGGGGCCCCTGTTTCAGTTCCCATCCCATGTGGCCCCACATCCACCTGTGTGGAATGAAACCATGTCACAACTAATGATGTACAACTATGGACACTGCTCTGGTCTCCCCCCACCCGACCACCCCCCCCCCACCCATCAAACAATAAAATAAAATGAATCTTTTAAAAAAAGATTTTTTGATAGAAACAAAAGTTAGAAAAAAGCTACATACTCTACCACCTTTGAAAATTCACATAGACAGCAGCATATCAGATGATCACAGATAATTTCAGCACAGAATATTTTTCATAGCAGTTTGTAATCCATCTGTTTGGGGAAAGTTCAGAATAGACAGTGCATTCTATTAAAATATGACTCCCCAGGGCAACCATCATTCATATCTGTATCCCTATTCAGACAATGAATATGTATTAATATTTGATAAGGTCTCAAACATCAGCTTTGTAGTGCAAATGTTAACACACAGAGGCGGCAGTGAAGCTCAGTTCTTTCCACCAACGAAGTACAGAATTACAGATCAGGGGAAAAAAGAAAACAGAGGAAAGCTTTATGGAAATATGTTTCAAGAGAGAAATGAACCAAGCCAAAGGAGGCAAAGGCCCCAATGGGTTTGGAGTTTGGATTTTATTCCTGTCCCTGAGCCAGACCTGTGAGTGTAATGTACACGCTTAGGTCAGTTGATTGACATACACAGGTCACATGACTATTTTCTTTCTGTGCATGTTCTTACCCAGAATGCATATAGAAAATGGAGGGAGCGGCATGGGAGGGAGCAAAAGCCACAATGTTGATTTATTATAACTACATACATTATAATGAGGCTAGAGGTAAGGCTAAGACCAGGCTCCAGATGTTTGAGCAGGTGCCAAACACTAGATAATTCTGGTTTGGGTCTTATCCTTCTTTTCTTTGGGAGGTTTTAACACAATGATTTCTCTCTGGGGGCAGGGTCTAGGTCAGGGGTGGCGAACCTTTTGGTAATTGAGTGCCAAAGTTTATGAAATAAGAGTATACTCCCTCGACTCGCGTGCCAACCCATCAAATGAGATAGAGATATCGATTATTTTTATGTCTATAAGAGCATAAACAATAATTTTTTTAATGGTATTCACAGCTCTGTGTGCCAAAATAATTGCTCCGCATGCCACTTTGGGCACGCGTGCCATAGGTTCGCCACCCTCAGTCTAGGTGAACCCTGGAGAGTGGACATGGGTGGTGACTTTTTGCCCCTCCTGTTGCTCATGCCTAGCTTTCTACATAACTAAGGTAACCAGATTTTAACATTGGTAAAGCGGAACACCATTGACTGGGGGGGAGGGGGTTCTTGATTAAAAATTTGGTCTATCTCCCACCATTCCCTAGCTTGTCGTGCATTCTTTCCAAAAATCTGGACTTTTTTAAAACGCCGCGGGAC